>JAODAF010133353.1:0-10438 GCA_027574765.1 Molpadia intermedia | reverse complement strand
TTAAACAAAATATTTCCCATCCCTGATTTGATTTTCCCTGAAGCAAGAAACCTCACGGAGGCCTCGCGCCTCTGGTTATATGATGTTGGTGTCCCCCGTGCCACCTGCTAACAGTTGGATACAGTTTGAAGCGGTGTGCACTATTTGTCGGGCCACCCCTGCGGTACTATTTAGACTGCAACGGTTATTAATATGTTTCTGTCATGTACTAGGGTACAAGACATGCACATCTTTTCACGTTCACGCGGGGCTCAAATCTGAGGTAGCTGCCAAATGTTTATAGCAGGCCGACGGGAACATGTCCTATAATCATTTTGACGTCATACGCGAATAACGAATCACGTTCTACGAATGTCCATGGTATTTGACGTTTTCAGCTCGACCATCGAGTCAGGTTCGTACTGTTGTCATGACGACAATGACTATACATCAATGTATGTTTAGTGTACCGTGTATTGACTAAGAATGTCACAAGATAAATATTGTAACCTCGATTGAATGTTTTGATCTTTTGTATGGATGTCATCGTAAATTTTATCTGAATATCACGCATTGAAGCTGAAACACTCTAGGGACAGGAGTTGATTGATTTAAGTTTAAGCTCTCTGAAACGCTGATGGTTGACCCGATATTTAAAGCAGTTCAATGAAGTTTGAAGAAAACAAAAAGTAAACGAAATTGATCGTTCTTTCCATCGGTACTACACAAACATTTACTCGTGTATTTCTTTACAACAATACTCTCAAATAGTGTATCATATAGATTTATCTAACAAAGCACTTCCATATCCATACATCACAAAGTATATAGGTCCATGCATATACAAGTAGAGAACCAATAAAGAACACGTACAAAATGGGAAATAAACTGTAGCCCAATGTTACGATAACTAACGCAACTTTAATCGAATATAAGGAATGTTTAAGGGAAAGAGTAATATATAGTTTACCTACGGATATATCCCTCTAATATTTCACCTATCAAATCCAAATCATCAAAAGTTTCGTTATTTATATGAATGTATTTATAGGACTTTTATTTATTTTTCTGGTTTTACTTTCTCTATGTATAATTTCGAATTGACATGAGTTTGTAACAATTCCAACAGGTATTTCATATACAATTTGGCCTAGTATATAATAGATTCGCAATGTTGACAGATAGATAATTAGCAACACTTTTAGCCCGCATTATCTACGTAACATTACAAAATTGTAAACTACTTTGTAAAGGTCTGTCATTAACCATCGCTCTGTCAATGTTGCATACAATGAACGCGTATGGATCATCACTCTGATGAGTTTTTGTCTAATGTTAGCTATACTAGTTGCACCTGTTATATACGTCAAGTGTATTATATACTCAAATCGTTAACGTCAACACAGCATAGGAAAGTTCAAACGACTGTTTATGTTCGTAACATTGTGTAATGGTCAAACTGCTACTTTGTTCAATGTTTGATAAACCGAGATTTAAACAATAATCTAATTTGAGAACGAGATATAACAAACCTTGATTGGAGAGTAACATCATGAAATATCTAGATGTAGATGAAACACATAAGTATATCGAATCATACCGAACATGGATTAATACATCCGCCCGCTTATGCGCAGCAGTCACTTTTCCGATGTTTCTGTACTTTGAGATTATCACCCAAACCTTAGCAAACGGGAAACAATACATAATACAATAACTAATTAGTATTTTTACCAAGACATGTGTCGAGAACCTGTTAGGGGAGCAGTGAAAACAATCATGAATCTACTTGCGCAACGATCGTGACTGCGTAACTTGACGAAGTTTCGGGAATATTCCGGACGTATATTCTTTAACTACCAGGAACATCAATTGTACAGTAGCGATTGTCGTAATATCAGGAGTAATATTAAAGTATACAAATAAAGAAATATTTCATTCGTACTCACATAATACACATGATACGGTATACCTTACTGAAAAAAGAACCCATGTAATATTTACAACTTTCACACAATGAATAATTTAATGTATAACTTGAATATTGAAGAAACAAAATATGAATCGTGTCGTGATCAAATATTGTGCTATGCAAATGGTCACACTTTTTAACTTTAATAATAAACAAGTTTGTTTGTAAAAATATTTTGTTCAATTGTTAAGTTTACCAAATTCCAAATTACCGTGATAGCACAAAATGTCACAATGAAGGATAAAGTTCTTATAGAAAATTTATAGGGCCTATCGTATTTTTTTGGCAACCAAATATATATAATCAAGTATAATCCAATTCCTGCGTTGTATTTCCTACATGCAGGCTCTTAAAACACAACGCGCAGCTATGAACTGCAGTCGAGGATACAATATATAATCAGTCCGGGTTATATAGTGCAAAGACATTACTGCCTAATGTGCGATAAGGATGCTTACTGGAAAAGAGCAAACGTATAAACATATGAAAGATCCTCGCATCACTCCCACGTAAGGAGGTCATTGGCTTGTAACTCCAAGTCATGTTCAAAGAATTACGTCCCCGTGTATTGATCCTCCTCATGGAAAGATTTAAGCCTCTCATGTATAGTCTGTGGACTTATATAGCCCTTCCTATTGGAGGGAGAAATACGGCCGCCCGTGTGTGCAGAATAGTTACTATAGATCATTCTGTCGGAGAAATACCATATGAATGACTTCTCCTCCTGTAGAGAAACAAGAGTGTAAGTAGAATACACGCGTAGGCCAATATAGCGCACGAGGCGACCAACAATATAGACAAAGTTCCTGTTCAATTTTGAATGAAGCTATCGGCAAATATTTTCGACAATAGTGAATTTTTCGAAATTGTACAGCACTGTAGTCAATTCAGAATGAAACTATCGGCAAATATTTTCGACAATCGTGAACTTTTCGAAATTGTACAGCAATGTAGTCAATTCAGAACGAGATTTAGACTATTTAAAAAGTAGGTATTTTGTAAATAAATTAGAAGATAATCTCCGCGTACCTTATATTCGCTGTGTAGATAGTCATAGATCTTCCTATCTGTGGTATCCCATCAAACTATAAATCATCCTCCTAGGTAAAGAAAACAATCCATTTCGTGTACATTTTCTGAAAATATTGCCTGGGCACCGTACCTCTAAACCCTCCCCTCCGATCCAACTCTCCATCCTCCTTTGAGTATATATACAATATGAGACTGGAGGCAGGTTGTTTGCTTAATTATTGAATACAAATTTGTATTACATTTACATTTATTTAATAGTCCAATTTCATATTTGACAACACGCCTTGCGGTTGACCGGAGATATTTGGCATGATAGGCTACAATGAAATTTTATTAAACAAATGATTGTTTGGTCTCTGTTTAATTACCGTGCTATATCTATACCACCCCGGGTTACCACAATTGAGCAAATTACAAAGTATGGTTGAGGACAATGTTCTCCCACAACAAACCCTCCCACGGTAATCGAAATTCTCTTCTTTTGATTCTCGTTAATTTACTCCCGGTATTTAGTTATTGCTAGACCATAAATAGCTTCCAAACCACAACTATATCTATTACAAAATATAACTTACGTAGGAATTTATCTAAATAACTGGATTATAGTTTTTCAACATTCCGGCAGCGTTGTTTTGAATCTAAAAGTTATTTTTAACTAGACTGAGTTTCAAATTCCTAAAGAATAATTACATGAATTGGCCTACATCCAACAGAGACACGCAATACGCCCACCAAGAACAACGTATAGCGTCGGTTGTAAAAACCGCGAACTTGAACAAAACGATGATTATTGAAAAACGCAATCATAGTTTGGACTAATTTCTCTTACAGACGACTAGTCGAGACAACTAATATTGCTGCAGTTTTTCGATGTAGGGGGCGAGCTTGACGTTAAACAATACAGAGAACCAGATATAACCTATATATATAATTATATACGAATAAGATGAAGGTCAAGAAACTGGTTTCTTATAATGCTCAACTCCATGGGTGTGCTTTATTTATCCTTCTCTCGGTTTCAATTTGTGCAACATCCAGCAGTCCACTTGAGTATCGTGCACATGCTAATGACCTCGATCATCTTGCCTGAGTTGCCTCCTATCGAGCGAAGCACAGTTAATAATATACTCTTGTAGTGATTTTCACTCCACGGCTCCGATTATACCTCTGCCCACTCATTGAAGGATAAATACTGGTCATGACCCGTCTTTCAATGACTTTTGTGAAGATACCACAAAATCCAAAATGAACATGTATATTCACTTTCTCTGCTAGAATATATATCACCTTGAAAATGTATTGTACCTTATTAAGCACCTGTCACCTTGTATTAAATTTCATGTTTTAAGGTGGTGTCAATATGTTCGTCTTCTTGGTTGTCATTCTTATTACCTGGAAAATTAGTTTCTAAACGATTCTCCGGTCAAAATAATGTCAGTTATTAGTTATGTGTATTGTAAATTAGGCAAAAGTAATCAAATGATCAAATTTGCAATTATAAATTCAAAATTTCACTCATGTAGGCCTATAATGATAAGCTTGTATTATACAGATTGAAAACACTAGTTATTGAGCTGACATACATTTTCTCGCAGAATTGAGTGAAATCTAAAACGCAAATTTTACTGGGAGGAGTACAATTGCTACATGACTTTGTGTGGTACCCGCAGCCACCATCGCGCGTACTAGATCTTTCGAATCGTGGTTTAGTGTGTTAAACCGACCTACGTTCTAATGTACTGTTTATTGCGAAGAAGAAACAAACAATGAAATATCTTTAGTTCAACAAAACGCTTGGAAAGAATGGGCAATTACCATCATAACACTTTTCGGAACCATCATGTCAATGTCTACTTCCCCGTATGTATGTGATATGCAGTTTTATAAAGCCTTCACTATATAGGCTATGATACGATTACGAAAGGTAGCCTACTTCCAAAAGGTTTACCGGACAGGAAGTTGTTGTTTCAGTTTATTATGACTTCCATCGACCTTTACCTGGATATTACATAAAGTTCCTTATTAATTGGGGAATGACAGGTGTCTGGTTACTTATCCAACTAGTACAGGTGTGCGCACAGTCAATTGATGGATATTTTGGCTCCATGTTGAGTGTTCCGGTTTGCAGTTAGGCCTAGTACGAAGTTCTGGGCTCGAATGCTAGAATACAGTCTTTTATTTTTTTATTTATTGTTTTTTATATTAATATATTATATTTACATTGATTTCAGGTTTGTGCCGTAATGCCCCATTATCACAAGTTCTTGTGTAAAAAACTAAAATCCAGTTTTCGAAAAATATCACGGAATCAGCGCCCATGCAGTAAATGATATTGGGCATTGGGTTAAATGCTAAATGTTTTGTTGAACCAAAATCATGCTTCCTTTCTGTTAAGTAGTTCTATATAGCTCTGAACATATTTTTAATAAACTGCAGGAAATAACTTCCTGCAAAAGACGTTCACAACTTCCTATGTCTTCTGTTTACTCTAGTTCTGCCTACAGGTCGTTGGCCTAATTGGAAAGCTAACATCTCAAATTTCCCTTCACGCTTCTTGCTAATTACAGGATCTGTGTTATTATTTTGGTTCCTTTATGTTGGTGGTCGGAAGACGTTTTTACTACGGAGGATGTTTGCTTAAAAATGTTTAAGTGTCATTGTTACTGCCAAAAATATCGTTTGGGTACTTAAAAGTATTACTGCAAATTCAGTTAATTTGCATCTAATTCACCACGAACATGCACTCTACTGAGCTTTTCTAACCAGATCTCTCAAGCCAAGCGGGCTTGACCGGATTGTGATGCTCCGCTACCCACCCCAATTTATCCCTACTAATACTTATCTAACTATATACTGTCATATATAAAGTAACAGGCTAGGCTCACATACGCTCTCACTGAATTAATAATTGTGTAATGACAGTCACACAAAGGGAAAACCAATAAACTAACTGTGCAAGTCACACTATGGATCTAGCTATAACTATCGCATAGCCTAATAAACTGTGACTCAAAATATAGACTACGCATAATGGCAATACTATTACTAATGTAGCGCTAGCAGTAAAGCCTAACAATAACTGCAACACTAAAATTGCGGCCTAGCGTTTCCATATGTAAAACTAACTTACCCAATATTAATGAAACTATGCGGCTAACGCTGATATAGGCTAATAAACATATTTAGGCAAATTGCAAAGCCTCTGACGTGTTGAAAAAAGCTCGCTAAATATATGAACACGTGACAAGGCTTAATGCAGTATGTGTGAGAGAGATAAGTACCGTAGGCCTACAGCTAGGCTGGATAAATCTGTCTCGAAAAGCCAGTCGTGGTGAAATATGTGCTCATACGTCTGTGGGCAGTTGCAACATAGAGAACATGCCAGGCGAAAACGAGGCCATACGATGATGGTGTACAGATATAAGAAAGTGAGCACCTGTTGAATAATATTGTGACAGCCAATCGGAATGCGTACGTAACAATACAACACTGCTTAAACATAACGAGATAATTAGGGCACTTGTGGCGAATATCAATGAAAACCATGATACAATACACACCTTATATAGGTTATACATACCATCTACGTTATACACACCTTCCTGGTTATATCTGCCTGCAAGGATATAAGTAACTACTAGGTTATACGGTACATACCTCCTAAGTTATCTATGTATACATTTTAAGTTAGGCTATACACAACGTCTGTATATTCGCCAGCCCATGGCAACCCTACCCATCTTCTAGACAGCGACGTATAGTTCTATCCGACCATTTCCATTTCCTATGTGCTCTGTAGTTCTATGGAACTCGCTTCAAAACAGCGATACTATTCTTCTCATACGGTGAAAATGCAGTGGTTCATGTGATGAACCGACGGAAAAGCTGTACATCGTTCATTTCGCAGACTTCTCCTTGTCAGTCAGTGTCTTACGCAACAAATCGCAGCCAAAGTCGTTGAAGGTGAGCCAGGCTTAGTGAAAACCCCATGCAGGAACTGGGGAGATTATATACTCTAATGGGGGTCGGTGAAATTGACTTTAAATCATACTGCATTGAATGGATTGTCAAAACACTGTCTTCAAACAATTGTGAATTATCCAATAGTTCAAAAACGAGTAAACTGTGGATGAACTATCATCATATGTTGGGAGTTTTCCGGGAGCTCATCGATTCGGATCTCACAGGATTATGGCAAGTGCTAACCTGCTGCTGCGGCGCATCAATCAGTATTGGGCTGGCATTGGCTCTGACTTGGACATTGAGCAGATTCTGATGCGGCCCCTGAAGAGTACAGGTGGATCGACTAGATGAAGTGGAACGACTGAACACCAAATAGCCACCAAATGGCCACCAAAATGGCCTACAACTATGCCACTCATCTATTCCATAATATAACCTATACACAACTAGTGAACAACACAAAAAGGAAACTGTCTCACAGATTGAGAGGGATCGGACTTTTCACAACTTGCAACTAAGCTTGAACAATATTATCTTTTCTCAGAGGACACAACATTGAGAAACAATATCACAGGGATAAATGATGTTAAGGAGGTAAATGTTCAAGACATTTTCGTGGTAGGTAGAGACACAGTTAAACATATGGAAGGCAGTCTTTTTTCATATTCGTACAAACGTAAAACTCAATTGAGGATCAAACCATTGTTTCAAAGGTTCCTGGTGGTATTGTAGTCTGGAGATCTCTGTCTAGGTGAAGTTATGAAGTATGAACTTTCACCATACCTACGGAAGGCAAATAAAGCACAACTTCTGGATGCTACACGAAACCATTTTACTTCATTATATGCTGCTGTACTTCAGTCTATTTCAAAAGATGATCTACATTGATTGAAATGGAAGAAAGGAAGCACCCACAATTCAATTGCCGATACATAAGCGTCGAAAATCTCAAACTACAAATAACAGTACGATTTCCTCTCAAATGATATGAACAAACATGGAAAAGAAAGATTATCATGTCATCCACGCTGAAGTAGACGCATATGTAGACACTGTAACAGCAGCTGTTACAAAAGTCACAAGTCAACAACCCTCTCCAGACAGCCGGAGAAGAGGGTTATCTTGCTATTATATCATAGAGCAAAGGACTGCGATGACCCTTTATTTCGGTCCGACAAAGACAAAGAGAAATCAAATGTGTATAATAATATCATGGTTCTGAAGCAGTTAGTTGGTGATGAAATATACTCTGATTTGTTGTTTGCCCAGATAAATAAATAAATATTGACAAAACTTGCTTGTAATTAGCCTTAAGCTGTGTTTCATATGGGGTGATTTGTGTTTTCAAAAATTACAGAAAGTCCTTGGTAGAAATTGACGAAACGTGGACACAATCATCCGTGTCTGTGAGTTATTCGCGGTGAAATTTTAGGGCAAATGTTAGTTATGGGTCATTTAGGGTAATTGTTTGCAAATGGTCAAAATAACGGGAATAAATATTGGATATGGATGGAAAATGGATATTCACCAAAGTTGCTCAGAATAATCGTTGAGTTTTGGCCTATTTGGGGTGATCAGGAATTTTATGTCATTTAGAGCCTTTGTTTTAAGATGGCCAAACAGCTACTTCTACCACAGAAATAAATGGGTATTCAACAAATTGGTTTACAATGATTATTGAGTAGTAATGCCAAATTGGGTCATTTGGGGTTAATTGCTTAAAAATTGTCAAACTGAAACTGAAAATAAATATTCTACGAAGTTGCTCACAAGGTTCTATGGGAAGTGGCTGATTTTAGGAATTTGAAATATTGCGGTCATTTGGGGTTATTAAATGAAGTGTGACCATGTGTATCTTTAAAATACTTTACATACATCATGATGATAGATTTTGATAAGAATCGCATTCAAATGGAATTGGTTAATGGACCTTATCATGTCAAATGTCACCTATGGAACATCTACAGTAATTGCTAAAAATGCACAAAACGACTATCGGTATAGTATGATCCGCAGCAACATCAGTTGCAAGTTACCGTATTATTAAAGATAAAAACATGTGCCAGTTTTACAAGGCTGGACAGAACCTCGGAACATCAGTTGCAACCTACTGTATTATTAAATATAAAAACATGTGCCAGTTTTGCAAGGCTGGACAGAACCTCGCAACATCAGTTACAGGCTATACCGTATTATAAAAAATAAAAACATGTGCCGGTTTTGCAGGGCTGGACAGAACCTCGGAACATTATTTGCAAGCTACCGTATTATTAAAGTTAAAAACATGTGCCAGTTTTGCAGGGCTGGACAGAACCTTGGAACCTAAAACAAGGAAATCCGGTTCCTATAAAATGCAATACGCATGATTATCTTTTTTTTGGTAAATGGCAGATTTTACTCAATTATTGCTTCGTTTACCTGACAACTCATTAATATCGTTATGAACATAAGCAACATTAGCACTTGCACAGTGTTTATACCTACGCACACCTGTAGTGTGTTTTGAGCGTATGCATCCCACCTAACATTAAAATATTATCGATTCATCGACTTTAAAGAAATTATAAGACAAACATAATTTGATTTATTCAGTGTTTCACATCATTAAACGTGATCATGTTAGTTAACCGTGACACATGCCCTCAACATCTAACCAATCTAAGAAGTGCTCATTACGAAGCTGCCTTCAACATATTATGAAGATCATAAATACGTTAAGAAGTGTGGACCCGTGTTGATCTTGTAAGAATATTAAATAAGGCATGGCGCCATGGAAGCCATAATGTGTCACAATGCGAGTGTTATTGTCGTTCTTGAATGTGATTTACTTAGATCGTGTTATCTTGGATAACGTATTGCCATGCACACTCGTGCCAGAGATGGCAGAGAATATTCAATCGAAGTGTTAAGCGATGGGAATCAGACGTGATACATACCTTTCTCAAGTAGGCTATATATCGTTGGTAAAGTTAATCGATATTTAAAATACAAAATTCCCCACTCCACGTTCCCATAACACGTTTCTATTTTCCATTGTGGAAATACGTATCTTTAACACGTGTAAAAGTTGTGCTAACATTTGTAACACATATGTAAAGACATATTTACTATACATCTGACAAAACTGGCATCACATGGGTGAAATAATTGCCATTAATCTCTTGAAATTTAGAGTGACATTTAGTTGGATGTTTTTAAAGTTATTAATTATATTTTACAGACTACACCATTACACAGGTTACACATATTTCAATAACTTATTAGGCTATGATGACTATAACGACAAGCACAATGAAAGAAATTTGATTTATTTGCAGATATGTCGATATTGAATAGTGATTCTTGGCCCAAGCACGGGCGCCTCGCCTTTATGAACAAGGGAAAAATTTTTTGTCCTGCTCGTGCTCAATCTTCCCCAACATTCAAACTAATTTCCCTTGTTCATAAAGGCGAGGCGCCAGTGCTTGGGTCAAGAATCACTATTCAATATCG
>JAODAF010133242.1:0-10440 GCA_027574765.1 Molpadia intermedia | reverse complement strand
CAAGCCCACCTTACCCCGCATTGGCTATCGTCATGGGCAGGTCCATCAGATGTTTCATTGGTCTTTTGTAATTTCTAAAGTTGAGAAATCATTTGATAAAAGTTGTTTAAAGGTAAGGAAGACCTCCCCACCCCCAAAAAAGAAAACCAGGAGAAAATTGGGGTGGGCAGAGAAAGTGGGATGGGAATGGAGAAAGGAGGGTGGTAAGGGAGATAATGGTTGTGATGGGCAAGAGACCAATCACACAATTCCCAAGTAGCTGAAATAATAAGGAAACAAATGCTTTATTGGCTTGATACGATGATGAATGATGAACTTGTAATGAAACTTTTGAACCACATGAGAAGGTGTTAGTTTTTTCTATTAGAATGGCTAAACCTGTCAACATGTCAGTCAAATTAGTTGTAAAGTGTGAAATAGAGTCACTAATTGAAATACTTGTGATGAGAGGCATGAAGGTATCAACTTTTCATGTCGGAATATGATGATCACTAAAATTATAAAGATGTGAATCTCCTTCACTATACAGTAGCTCTTACTAGACCTTCTAGGGTAAGGCTTATACAGTACATAACATTCTTAAAATTGTTAATAGTCAATAATAATCTGAGGTTTTGTTTTGTAATGATTTGAAATATGTTAATCATCCACATCTCCATTTTTCCCTATGATATAAACAACATCAAAATAAATCATACTGCATTGTTTAGACAGGAACAACTGTATACTCATATCTACAGTAGGCAAGATTTGGGCTTTTTGGAAGCACAGAGTAAGGTTTGATGGAATTGCTGAATACATACATGTGCTATAAGGATTGCTGATTAAAACATACAGGAGCATTTATTTTACAAACTTTGACAGCATGAGCAATAGCATATATACAACTTTCTTAAGTCACCAATAGTCAGAGCACCGGCGCTTGCATGATTGCCGCATGATTGGCATTGCCTTTGTGATTACAGAACAATAGATCTACCTTAGCAATACACTGAGTATGAAGACCTTTGATTCAAAGACCACTAAATCATTTCTGTTCTCGGCTGCCACAGCCGAGATTGATTAAAATTTTATGCACATTTCTAGTGATTATTTAACTGGAATTTTTTTTTTGTGGCTCTTAGTTATGTACGCTCCAATGGAACACACATGTATTTATTACTTCCCCTTGTGGCCAATGAATTGGTAGTAACCAAGTCTAATCTAATAAAATGCCACTCATTTTCTACTGTTCATTTTTATTCAAACTGTGGAAAAACTTAAAGCCACAAAGAACTACAGTAACTATGTGTGAAACTGAAACTGCCCAAATAGGAGTAGCTGATGTACTGTACATTGCACATGCTGTATGATAGCTACTACTGTATATATATACTGTAGATGTCACTGCATGGGATTTGACTGAAACTAAAAAAAGTTGGCTAGGGGAGGCAGAGGGAAGGGGGTGTGTGGGGAAGATGTCACTAAATCAAGGTGCGGTATTGACCTGCCATATTGAACTTGGTAAAGAACTCATGAAGGTTCCAGTACATCAAAAATTGTAAATAAGGTGAACCATGTCACAGAATTATGCCAATTGTAACATGGTAATGGATGTGGAATAGTGACTCCACAAAACATCAGTTGTCTTTATATCTTGATTCCCTCCCCCATGAAATGGATTATATTGATAATGTGTAATATGAATGAACTTCCAATGAACTGATACATTGATCTTGCCAAGTTGCCACACTCAAGTGTATTTGAAGACCATTTTTCTATCAGTGGGCCTATATCTGTCACATGCTCTCTCAGCATCTGAGTACCCTTACCCCCACCCCTCACCCTCCTCTGTCAAAACCACAAAAGAGATTAAACCATAAAATCGTAATGAACTGATCTTACCACTTTTAAGGGTATTCAGCGCCCATTTCTCCATCAGTGGGACTACCTCTGTCACATGCTCTCTCAACATCCTTCTAGCATACTTTGTGACCTCGTCACTGAAATCCCATGGCATCGCACAGAACGACATGACAGGAAGATATTTATGAAGTTGCATCCATCGAATATATAATTCTTCTTCCAGTTTGGGATGATGGGTGTCAATTCCAGTGTCCACAGTTCCACAAACTGGGGGTGGTATCACAAAAGGGTACCCCAGAATGCTGTGTGATAGGACAGCTGGTATGACCCCCCTTAGTCCATTCTCATGGTGCCATTGTGGTTCCCATTGGTCCATTTGGATGAATAGGGGGCTGTCCTGGGTCTGATGCCCACATTTCCTCCTTCCTGATTTCCCAAGTCTGTTTGCTACTTGTGTGTAAAACTTACAGAAGAGGGATGGATCGTTTAATGGTATGAAAGCTTCAAAGTATGGAGGCATGTTTGTGCCATAACCACCATCAAATATGAAAGAATTGATAGAGTAGTCTGTTCTAAATGTTTGTAGTTGATTATACAGCCAATCACTTGCTTCATCTCGGGTTGCATCCAGTATGCCTGTGTAGGTATCCTCCCAGTTTATGAGAACCGGGGCTTCTCCTCTTGCATCTTTAATAAAATATTCATTTGAAGCCAAGATGGAGAACGATTCAAAATTTACATCAAAGTAAGGTTTACTATGCACCGACCAGACGAATCCTGAACTTATATTATCAAAATAATCGGAATTAAGTTTCGGAAAGTCTAAAATATTTGGTAGTTGAGCCAACAAATCTATTTCAATGTCCCCCTTCTGGAAGCCATGGTGTTGTAGTAACCTAACGAAGTCTTCTAGGTTCTTGGTAGTTATATTTGGTATGGAGGATGAATGCCATATAGGTGTAGAAAACATCATCTTGTTTGGTATATCTGTAGGGGGTTTAAATAACTCCTTGGCAGCATTGCGATGTGCATTTGTTAGATGGGTAGACACAAATACTCTGTAGCACAGTGTTGGGATGTTCAGTGAATTTTGAAAGGGAGAATTTAAAACTTCACTTTTTAGACAAAGTTTTTGAGACTTATTTTCATTTGAACTGATATAGAGAGGAGTATCTTCGTGGACAGCGACTGAAAATCCAGCCGAAGAGAGCCAGTATCGCTCTAAAGGACTACTAAGTGAATCTGTGCTTTGGAGGTTATTATGGGTTATAAATGGTTGTATTTCAATCTCCGTGTCCTCCATTGGCCAGAGGAAGGCAGATGATAGACCTCCCCCATACCAGTGGTCATCCTTCATTAATATACAATCTTGTAATGGGGAATCCAATTTCTGAGAGTCCCATTTCACTGTTATCACAGCACCATTTTTTATGGAAGATATTTCCATCTCAGCTAACAGTTCGGTATCTTCACTGCTTCGTAACCAATTGATGCAAATCGCATCCCCAACTATGTTCCTCTCACATTCTACTGGGTAGACATCATTTGGTAAGAACATTCCCAACTCAGCTTGAAATACATGTTTTCCTTCCTCATTTGTGAGGAAAAGTTCTCTTCCAACTGGATCGAAAATAATGTGACTGGCACGGCGAATACTCATCCGACCATGCTGGGTGATATAGTACCACGACAGAAAGACAAAGATAGACATGGTGATGGACAAAACAATCAGTCCTCGTCTTGTCTTCTTGCTCAGAAAGGTTGTGGACGTAACTTCAATAGACGATGACTTGCGGAGCAGGGAGATGGTCTTGTTTGGTGAGGAGGAACTCATCTCTACTTCCATCTTGAGCAGGTCCATAGCCGTAGCTGCTGAAAACTCATCGTATTTATGGTCTCGCAGTCCCAGCTTTGCCATATTGCTTGTACAGTTTGTCAGCTACAATTTCCTGAAATTAAAAGATATTGATATGAAACCCAAGGGTCACTATAAGTCAATATACTGTACCATTTTTTTGGCATTTTGATATGATCTTTCGAATTCCTCCGCCACCTCTGTTAATTTCCGACACTGTAGTACATGTAGAATAATCTTTATTAAGCTGAAGTGGACAGTGTATGCTGATGTGATTAGAGCTTAAGGCAGTGGTGTAGCCCCGTGGGTTGGGGTATGGGGGGTGGGTGGTTGGGAAGGTTGCACACGGACAATGGCCTGCATAATCATCAAATCCCTTAAGGAAATATGGCACCATATTGCATATAGGTGACCTCAACCTTAAACCCTGCCTCCATGTGGCCCCATGTGTAATTTAAAAAAAATTGAAAGAGAATTGGGTCACTTTTTAATTAGATCACTTAATTATTGGTACAGTAATAATTTATTATCTACGACACAAAGGTGGGGCATCATCTCCATTATTCAAAAAGGTGACAAACCTAGAAATGTTCTGAGCAATTGGAAGCCATTTGCACTTCTAAATGTCTCTTACAAGATCTTCATGTATTAATAATTGTAGGTGGTTTTACTAAAGCTGATCAGAATGGATTCATGAAAGGCAGGTATATAGGAGAGTGTATTCGTTTCATTTATGATGTTATTTTTAAGTTGGAGAATACATATCCTAATAAATATCAATTGATTTTGAGAAAGCTTTTGATTCTGTTGCCCTTAGTTTTATTAAGCAGGTTTTGCAACTCTTTACTTTTGGTCCTTGATTTTACAACAGGTTAAAGTTTAGAGGGATGTGTCATCTATCGTTCTTTTTAATGATTTTTTTTTAGATTATGCAGGGGGATGCAGACAGGAAGGTCCTTTATCTAGTGGTGCAGATATTAAAAAATTAGTCTATAATAATATGTAAATTTAATATTAATATTGGAGGTAATGAATATAAGATGACGATACTACTTTTATAATGGATGGCACTTTAGGATCCTTTACAAATCTTGTAAATATACTTGAAATTTACGGGAAAATATCAGGGTTAAAAAATAATTTTGATAAATCTACCTTAGTAGGAGTTGGGAGTCTGATGAAGGACTCTCCCAACATATTTTGTTGCACCGTAAAAATATTCAATGGAATCAGGTATAAATGATTAAATGTTAATACTGACTTGTCAAAGATGATTGGTATTAATTATGCAAATGCAATGGATAAAACGAGAAGATTAATATTTGTTTGGTCTAACATAATATTACTACGTTAGAAAGGATTACAGTTTCAAAATCTCTTACTTTGCCTCACGTAAATTACTATGTGTTAACTCTTCCTGATACTTCAAAAGAGTTTTTAAATGAAGTAAATTCAATATTTTTCAAATTTATTTGGAAAATAAGCCTGACCGCCTATAGGAAACAGATTTTGCACGATTATGCATGGACTTAAAATGACTGATATTTATAGATATACAGTATAATTGCTTTAAAAGTCACATGGGTGTCTTGTCTATTTAATAAAGATACAAGATAAAACTCCTTTAGTGCTAGGTAAATTATTAAATATGGGTTCACCATTGATGAGCTGCTAATAAATGGCGATGATTTTGTCAAATGCATTGGTTAATTGATTCCCAATGCTTTTTGTAAGATTATTTTCTGTTTTTATTTCATTATTATATTGCAAATTATAATTATTCATTTGCCAATATATATGACCATGAGTTAATTCTTTATAAGCCTATTTGGAATACAGTAATAGTTTGATCACAATTGGTAATCATCCTGTTATTTATCAACCCTGACTTAAAAGGGTATTTATTGTATAAATGATTTACTTGCCTCCTGCCTGCTTGCCTTATTTGGGGATTTCCTTAGTTATGAAATGTTTAATGTAAAACATGGCATTCAATCAAACTTTGTGGAGTATTTTGGGCTTGTTAATTCTATTAAAGCATCATGGAAGTTTTTTATTAGTAAACTAGCATATCGACTTGGAAATAAATAATTATTTTCATATTTTGAATTTAATGGAAAAATTTAGTTGTAAGTTTGTCTATAATAATCTTGTGTATTCATCAATTATAGTCAACAAGTCTTTGACTAAGTGGTGTGAAGAGTTAAATGCATAAATTTCTAATCAAGACTGGTCCTTCTGCTGTTTGATGCCATTTAAATGTTCCAATGATATTAAATTAAGATTTCAATATAGAGTAAATTCACCATCTTATTCCCACAAATAAGTATCATACTATTATTGTACTAGATCATTACCAGTGTCAATTGTGTTATAAATCTAACATGCCTTTGTTCTTTGCCTGTTTGTTCATCCATTATGGGAATTTATGCATAGTATTTTTAAAAAGGTGGAGATTCGATTTAATTTGCATGATACAATGGTGACAATAGGGACTGTACATGTATGTGTTTAATCGGTAATCATCCTGGTAAAGCATTTTAAGTTAAAATGGCAATAACTATTCCTTCTGTATATGGATTTAAATTGTATTTGAAAGATTATTTCTTAATTCAAAAAGGTATTTAAGAAAAATATGAATGGAGATTGGTTTCCATGGTATCATTTTTTGAAGAATAATTTTATTTCAAATCTTTGCAAAGGGAAATGTTCTATAGATAGGGTTAATAAAAAGCAAATAAAAACAAATAAAAAAACAAAAACAAGCTTAGTTGGTTCGTTAGCAAATCTTCTACTCTCCAGAGGCAGTATTGTGTGATATGTATTAGATTTAAACTTTAACGCAACTCAGATCCCATGCACATTGTTAATCTTATAGAACTGCATGATCAGTTATCTTTTTAGTTGGATCTTGAAACTTTCCATCAACACACACATATACAGTACGTGTATATTTTTTTCTCTGTTTCCATGATTGTGTATTCAAATGTTCATTATCATCTTTCAAAAATCTATCTGCTTTTCATGTATATTAACTAAGGCATATTTGTTTGTGCCCTTGAGGTTTTCAACAGTTCTAATGTATTGTCTATTTTTCAGATTTATTAAGAAACTACCATTTTAATGAAGCATTAAAGAGCCTTGAAGACTACTAGTGTTTTTTAAAGTTACTATTAGCAGCTAAGTTTTATACAATTTTATTCAGTACAAAGGGTAGTGTATACATGTATATGTGCACACTTGATTGGGCAATAATATGGGTACAGGAAAGCTATAGTACAGGCTGTTCTTGATAATATAGAGTTAAGATTATGTAAATATATATCTGTTGACAAAAGGGAACAGCTAATGATGATGTGTGTGTGCAGTAGCGTAGCTAGGATGACGAGAGTGCAGGGGGCACAGAGAAAAATGGTGAACGTACCGACATAATGTTTACAAATGTACCGACAGCCCTGCAAGTTTGTCAATACAAATTCACACAGAACTCCAACAGTTTGACAACATACAGATTATACAACAGCATAAATAATTTGATTTAAATTTTAAATGTTTACACCGGGTAGCAAAATTGGATCCGGATACCTGAGTGACCTTACCGGTCGAGTACCCGGATACCCGACAAGCCCCCCCCCCCAAAAAAATATATATAGGTATTTTATTATTATTTTATCTATTATATTCTAATTCTGGTCAAGCAAATGTACCGACGAGATCAGCGAATGTACCGACAAACCGCCTGTGGGCTAAAAGTGGGGGGAAGTTGCCCCCTGCCTCCCTCCTTTCTGTGTGTGTACATGTGTTTAATTGTGATGTGTCAGGTGGCTCTTAAACAATATCTCCATAACAACATGGTCATCTACATGTCACTTCTAAAGTAGCTGCCCCATGGTGTGGATGTACCCTACTGTTTTTGTGGTAGATATTATGAATATTAATGAGTGGATGAGACTAATAAATTTAAAATTCTTAAAACATTAATAACTTTTCAATGTGTGTCCAATTATCTTCATATTTTGGCATGGTACTGTCAATTTGTTTTATTAAAACTGGTTAATATACATGAATGGACAGTGCTAATATGTTCACCACATGAATAATGACATGGTAGACTAATGATACTCGACAGGTATATGTCCCATGTGTAGATGTGCCATATTGTTTTTGGTGTAGATCACATGAATATTGAGTGGGTAGGCCACATATAAAGTCTTAAATCATCAATAACCTTCAATGCTTTGTCCGATTATCTACGTACTTGTTATGTTGTTGCTGTCAAATACAGGCTATGTTGCAAAAATATAACACTCTGGTGGTCCCTTGTAAAAAAACAGCTTTGATGGGAGATTGACTTGTATTTAACTGCCCATTTAACTTCCTAAGAAAAGTTAAGTTGCAATTTGCACCACTTATAATAATGAGCAAGTTGATTGCCATGAAACTCATCTTTGTAACTGCTAACATATAACACTGCTGGTAATCCTGGTCTCTGTACAGTATACATTAATGTATAGCACATTGTAACATATGTCACTGCAACGACTTCCAAGCAATACACATTGCAAGCGGCGAGCAAGTCCAAAGGACAAAACTTCCATGCTCCTCAAACGTATGTAATGCATACAGTTGTTTGAAGTAGCATTATCAGATTTCCGGACCCACACTGTATCACAGCGTGACAGTACTGTATTTGGGCCAGATTTTTGCTCTAAGTGGATCCCACCGCCTCATTTAAGGTACTGTACCTTTGCATTAGTGCCTTCGGCACCATGTGGCTGTGGATTAAATCCCATCTAAATCACAAATTTTTACCTTGTTTACAATTTCCATGACACATTTATATAATTATCTATCAATATAACATCAGAAATATTGTTTCTCTAAATCCTGAAGTTCATATTATTCTCTCTATTTTCTCTTAATTTTACAGTTTTCACAATTATTGTAGCAACCTATGGTTTCAAGAAGAAAACATTTTCAAAACTGTACAGTTACATTAGCAACTTGCATGAAAGTTAAAAATTATTGTAGCACCTATCGTTTTGAATAACATTACGTTAGTTTCGATAAATTCATGATTCTCAGTGTTTAATGGGAAGGTTGGCATTGTTTTTCTCCGATTATCTGGTCAATCCTGGCCCTATGTGGCGAAAGGGCTTCTCAGATATTGGCGCGAAGTGCAACAGTTTCTAACCTATTTCGATATTTTGACTGCAAGTACGCGACTGAAGAGAAACCTGCCTCGCACATATACATGTACATGTAAGTAGATATATGAAGGGCATCAAGAACTTCATTGCAATATGTCTGAGAGTTCTAGGAATTTGCTATAAGCATGGATCCAGAATTTGGTTATTCCATTTCTTTGGAAGAATCCTTTCAGTGTTCCGTGTACATGTAAGCTTAATGAGCTTATATATAGTTTGGTGACCCACCTGAATTTTTTCACAACCCACCTTTGAGTCGTGACCCATAGATTGCGGACCGTCGCTTTAAATAACAAGGCAAATTACTGCATACATTTAAGGATAAAAAAGTTGAGTTAATATTAGGGTTAATATTTGGGTTAATGTGGTCTGAATTCCATTTTACCTTACTACTGTACATATGCATGAAATATTATTAGCAATAAGTAATTTAATAAGATACATTATGAAGACATGTTAGTGTAAATGATGTGTTTAGTATGGGAATTCTGATGGGAATATTGATATTCCTCCCACTCACAGCCTCACATATTGCTTTCTAATATATCGACGGCAATCATTGTTAGACTTTCGTTAAGATTGATCAGAACATTTTCAGAAATGGAAGCATAGCTGTAAACAGCTGCCCTGTGACATTTTAAATATAGACTGAGAGGCATTACAGTGAAATTGCAATTTTCAGTTTGATTCCTCAAATAAAGTTTGCATGTTTATTGCAAGGCCCTTTGAGGGTGATAATATCTACTTGATTTATCAAAAGGAAGTCTATTGGTTGCCTGTGACATTTTAAATATAGACAGAGAGGCATTACAGTGAATTGACTTTTTCATCTGGAATCCTCAAATCAAGTTTGCATTTTTATTGCTAGGCCCCTCAGGAATGGTGCATCTAGTTTATCAATAGCAATTCATTTAAGCATTGACCTGAAAAGGAATTAATAGTAAAGTGCAGTTTGAATTCTTTATATTTAGTTCCTCTGTAGTGAGGACAACTGCATTTATCCACAAGTACATAAACCACAACAATGAGGCAAACAGAAACAGACAATCTATGCGGGGTATCGCCGTATCGGGCACCCCAGCTCCTGAGGTTGTGTGTATCTTGTGTATACTGCCCTCACTATTGTCCCATGATTCACCACATCCCGTTTGGTGATGGCATAATATCACTTTTAATCAAGCTTGGGTATGATCTCATGCCCATCAATGAGAAAAATTATTAGCATTGCACTTAGTTGTTGCATAAAACCTTAGCTTTAATCACTATATAATAATAGGGTAGTATTTTCTGATAGTTTTGAAGTTGATAGGTTTGAGCAGGTACAATTGTATATGATCCGGTTCAAAAGACTTGAAGCAGAGTAGGCAAGACCTCTAGCTAGCTACAGTAGAAAGGTGTGGCACCAGTTCCAAATACATGTGTGATCATGCGTGTCAGTCACATGTGATCACATGTGATTTTGCGTGAAAATGTGTGTTTTGGCATGACATTGACTCACATTTGGAAGTAACCACACTTTGCCTCGTAATTCCA
>JAODAF010133132.1:0-10440 GCA_027574765.1 Molpadia intermedia | reverse complement strand
CCAAGTTTTACACAAGGAGATAATGGCCCAAAATGTGATTTTACTTAATTTGACCTTTGACCCTTGACCTTTGACCTTGAGATTCTGGGAGACACTAAGTTAGGTCATGGGGTAGCTACCCGCCAAGTTTGAAGTTAATCGGATAAGCGGTTTAGGAGGAGGTTTTGTCCACACACACCCACACACGCATACACACATCCACACACACTCACGCACACGCACGTTTTGACCTTAACCACAAAGGTGGATTGACGATCACCCATGAGTACCTCACCAACTGTTGCAACTGTTGCTATGGTAACTGGTGAAGCCAAAATAGTGTGTAACAGCCAATTGACTACAATATCTTATCATGTAATGGGGTGATGAGATAATAAACTATAGTATCTGTTGTTGCTGAGCGCCCTCAAATAAATCCACCGATCCTTCCGATCTTGGGTAATTTTGGACTTCGTGCCATAGATTTTCACAATACAATAATTATGTATTTTAATTACATTTTTGTACACATTTCTGAATTTGTATTACTTTAATTGGGTAGGTTTAAGTTGGGTGACTACCAATATGGAACCTACCCAGGTCCGTAGCAACATAGTGATCATTGTGAGGTGTAGAATGGCGAATTTGCCGACTCTGGAAGCAGTGGTGGAGGACAAAACACAGTCAGTGGTGCTGAAAATGCACAACTTAACAGAAACAGAAATGTTTGCATGGATAGGAGATAAAAAACAGATGGTACCGCAATAAATCTGACAGTAAAATCGTCAGTGACTGATATAGGATTTTTGACGCTCTGTCCTAACAGCGACGGTGTTACGATAATTACTGTAATTGTTTCTATTGATGATTTCTGGTTTACAGACTGATGTAGACTGGGGGGAATAGAGGCACAAGTTTTTCTCACAGTGCACCTACCTACCAACTTTGAGGTTAAGCGGTTTAGGATGAGTTTTTACCACACAATTTGCGCTTAAAGCGTATAGTCAATTTCTATTAAAACATCTAATACCTATTACAACTGTAAAGATTGTATGTAAATCTAAGTTTTGCACTAGAAGATATAGCCAAAAATAGAATTTTACTTGATTTGACATTTGACCCCAAATCTCAGGGAGGCACAATTATACCTACCAACTTTGGAATTAATCGGTCAATCGGTTTTAAAGGAGTCTTGCCGCAAACTTTGTGCTCACAAAAATGTACTCACTCACACACAAACATACACATACCCACATACACAACTACAATTTGGCCCCTACCTCAAACTGGAGGTCCTCTGTATCATCTTTGTTTTCTACGTTAAATCGAATTTATTGTACATTCATAGCGCCATTATATTAAACTAAACTTTCTAATAATTATCTATTATTCGGTAGCATAACGCTTTCAGTGCACACCTTGATAGGTCACTGTTTGGGCATTAACTCAATGCTCAATATGTGGGCTGTTTCCAATTTACTCAATTCCATTATTCAGTTCAGTTCCCTACCTTCTTTTAATAACATTTTCCAAACACTAACAATATATCTTTTGCTCGTCGATCTTAAATTTATTTTTCTTGACCATCCCTTTACATGTATATCTCTCTCTTCCGTAACTCTCTGAAACAACTCCCCCTCATTCCTTTGTTCCATGTCTATTCCCTCTGACTCAAAAATGTAAATGAGTGAGAGTGAGCAGGAAACCCAGAAGAAGTTAATCCTAACTTTTCATGACTTCCAGGCACAAAAGCGGCCTTTGCAGCGGTATATGGTACGTGTACAGGGAGCACTGTACGTACACTGTACCACGATTGTCACGGAATCGACCGAGCATATTTTCAGCAGCGACGAAGAAAAATAGCGCCGTCAAATTAGTATCGACGGGAGAAACATCATTCAATATACAATGTGATCGCAAATCATTCGTCTGGGTTAAAAAGGCAAGATAACATTTTGCTACTGGCAAAAGAAAGCGAAGGCTGCGACGTGACACGGTCAGCTAGAACGCGTTCCGCATTCACAGAGCTGAGTTAACGACGTCATCAGGAGGAAGTACACGGAAGAAACCGAAATGGGCCCTAAGCGCGATTTGAGATCTCGAGTAAGTTAGTGGTATACATTTTATTAAGCGGAAATTTAGCTCATAAGTTTAAAGAAAATTAATATTGTAAATTGTTAATACATTGTTGTTTTTTGTTGTTGTTAAATTTAACCAATCTCTTCTGTGTTTCATTCGGACCTTCTGTGTTGTTTTAATTATTAAACTTATTGAAAGAACATCATTGGGAGACCACAAAGTTTACGGATGTGACAACAATACACATTCAGTATTAAACCATGTAAACTATGGGACTCTGCGACTATACACAAAGTAAAGAAAATAATAACATATATATTATGTAAGAACATACAGTCTTACATAGGCTTACTGAATGATTAAAAGTAAATATGTGTTCATTATGATGTATCAATTCTAAACCCATAAGGCTGGCGCGGTAATATTACATGTTATGTAATAACATCCAATAGCATTTGCCTCGG
Organism: Molpadia intermedia; assembly: GCA_027574765.1. NCBI lineage: Eukaryota > Metazoa > Echinodermata > Holothuroidea > Molpadida > Molpadiidae > Molpadia > Molpadia intermedia. The sequence goes on along the minus strand of JAODAF010133132.1, from coordinate 7,918 downwards.
CATCGTTGAGCAAAAGCGAAAGAAACTAGTGGTGTATCTTATAATATTTGAGAACGATTATTCCAAACAAGCTTAGAGATAGAATGTTAGCAGAATTGCACAACCAATGATGCAGTGGGATGATTTTTTATTCGTAGTTTTATATGATGTCATGATCTTGGCAAGCAGATTGAAAAAGGGCCACAAGTTGTCAAACGTGTATGTTCATGAATAAAAGACCAGGGGTAGCCACACTCCATCCCTGGCCTTGGTCAACCCACTCATGGGAACGTGTACATATTGACGTTGCAAAGTTGGATCAGCAACAATATTTGATATTGATGTACATGTTTTATATGTCTACCACCAAAACATGTCGTCGCAGACAACAAGCCTCAGTTCACTTCTAGTGAGTTCATTTATGAGTAATAATGCAATAAAGCACATTTGGGTTCCATCTTATTATCCAGCTTCAAATCGACCAGCTGAACGTTCTGTTTATATTATAATCAAAAGTAACCTTATGTTAGTTCGAGGATATAATGAAAAATACCAGATTTAGCCTAGGTTAACTTAGTTAAGAGTAAAGATATTTGGAGTTAAAATTATTAATATTAAACGTGAATATGGAAGGATCTATTGCGTAGGCCATACCCTAGGCTATTAAACATTCGCGTTCGTCTATGCGGTCAAGTTTATAAGAGAATATGGTTTGCTGAAATTAAGTTTAACCTTTATCGCAACCAAACGACACGGCCCACACGCAAAGAAATCAAGGCCACTTACAAAATAAAAACAAACTTCGCGCAGGATCAAAACACCCGAACTACATCACCAAACGAAATATATTCAAACAACCCACCTTACACCAGAGCCTCCCAAACGAGCTGCTCCAATGATATGGACACCAGACGGTCTCCCACCCTCATCACCTTCTTCGAAAAACAATGTTTGACAGCCTAACATATTTCAAAGATGATGATGATGTATTGCGATATTTAGGCGCTGATATTGTACTTGACTTTATACCAAAGATTCCAAAGTGGAAACGATTTGAGTGGAAAACAGGAAGTGACGTACACCTTTATCTTCTCTGAATCGGCTTCATGTCGGGGCCAACTCAATGAGTTCTAGGTTACTCCGTATCCTCGAACAAAAAATGGCACTCAACAAAACAAATGCTTGATCCATATATCCATAAACGACTCATACCACTTCAACGCAAGTTGGCAATTGTTTTTTATTACTCATCGTAACACCACAGATTAGAGTCCTGCTGAACTACACTCACAACGATTGCCAAGAACCAAATTTTCGTTACTTAAGCCTAGCTTATCAGATCGGGTTCTTAATACACATAAAGATCAAAAGAAATATCACGACAACTTTGATATGCAGGAACGATCTTTTAGTTTCAGTGGGTGCGTGTCTTAAGTAGTCGAAGTTCTGTCATCAAATTGTTGCCTTGAAGGATACCCATAAGTAATCCTTGCTTGTAGTGAGATTATCCGATTCGGGTCAGACATATTAACATAGAACACATTTTAGCAAACAGGAGAGGTGAAGGAAGTCAAACTAACACTGTCGGACAAAGTATGGTCCCTATTACCTTACCCAGTCCTATACCCTCCAGGGTGAAAAAGGTTGGATCTGTAAAGAGTTTGTATTTTGTTGTTAACAATGTTTAATTAACAGAAAGTAACTGCCTGGGAAATTAATGCGTTTAGTGCATTTTACACTTGCCAGGACATCATTATAGAATGTTAATGTATGCATAGCCGAATGCACAGACTGCTTACACAGTGAAATACGAGAATACAGTTATACGTTTCAGTGAATTTGCAAAGTAGCGGATTGACAAACAATGAACGCATAACATATAGGTTTTCAGGGGTGAGTATTCGGGGGCAATATCACGGCCCTACGATTACAGGGCGCATGCGTTTTCAGGTGTTTAGACCAGATATAGTCGGTAAAACCCGGCTTCCAGTGTGGTTCAAGTGGGGTCAGTCGACGCACCAAGTTTTTACCAATTTTATTATCTTATGTTATTTTTATATTGATCGTCTTATGAGAAACCAACGTTTCCAACACGCTTCTCTTGTTCTATCCTCTACATTATTACACCCATCAACTATGGTCATATTAGACAAAAGCTTCGAGTCCGTCGCTAAATGCACTGAATTAATTAACTCAATCAATTAACTCATTAAATACTAGCATAGAAGTACCAGGCTTTGTCAACTATTATACTATAACTTGCTACTAGACAGAACAATAATAAATTACACCAGAACTGGTGAATTTATTATGACCCAAACTGATGAACTGGCAAATTTCGGACCAACGAATGATATGATATAAGGTAGGGCGACTTTATAAACACTTTTCTTCCAGACCTGGTTTAGATTTGCCTATGTGATTTTATACGAGATATCGGAATCCTCAGCCTTAAGCTGGGTATATTCGTTTTGGTGTTATGTACTAGCATGCGTAATCAAAACATATTTTGTCACTGTCAGCTACTTTATTTAGTTGTAACGTTGATTAACGCAATGCAATATTCGTATACAATGTGCCATTATGTCTGAAAGCCATGTTTTAAAGTCATTGTTCTTAAGATAAAACTAACAACTTAATATACAACGGCAATATTCAAGAGGCATAGATAATTGCAATAAGTAGGGGTGAAATCGGCTAGACTCGCCGGAGAGATGACAGTGAATATTCTTATGTAGTTAACAACATGATTCTTAGATGGTCAATGAAAACATGTTAAGCCTTAACGCAATGTGCTGGCTTAGTTTCGTCCACTAAAATCACATCTGTTTTAAGAAATGATATATGATTGTATTGTAACATATTATTGAGACTGAAACTAATGGTTAACAAATACGACATAAATACACAAAAGAGGCAATCCGCGGGGAGGGTTTCTCTTGCCTACCATGTAGTTGTATCTATGTACATGGATCGTTTTGTATTCACAATGTCATTCAATTTCGTCATATTGGTTGCAAACATGGGTTCAATAAGGCATTGATATGATTGATGTAATTATTTGTGTTGTAATTTAGAATGTTAGTTTTACATTGATGTGATTTGTGTGAAGTAGTTTAACTCGTGTATATTATATCAAAACAACTTTGGATGCGACGAAGGAAGGATGGGCCTGATAAAGCTTCGCATAAACTTGTTCTTTTCCATCATTCTTCTCGGCGGCTTCTATTCTTACGTAGAAGGAGGACAAAGTAAGTAATTTATATTTTAAATTATTTTTTTTATAATAAGACCTTACATTTTTTGTAGCACAAAATTTAGTTCTTTATCCAAAATTTTGCAAAATCTATTTTTTATATATACCGATTTTTTTCAATATTTGCATTGATAGACAATAGACAATATGAACCTGCAATAAGACACAATGAGGTATAATTACAAGCTCGTAAAACGAAAATATCCTGCATTCATGTTACAGAGTTATGTGGGATGCAAAAGTAGAGAGAGGTTCAGCTGTGGTCGGTGATCTAGGTAGCCCCCACTCCCCCAACATCCAAAATACTAATAAGTTTCCCCTCTAATTTTGTATCCCTCTCTTCGATACTATATGGTGTAGCGTAGGTCCAAAATTAGTATAACAACCGCACCTTCAAAATTCAACAGGCAACAAAAATGGCATATTTCCTATGGCTGATCAAACTGGGGACTGTCAAGAGAACCGCCATCAAGCTTTCTGAGCTACACAACAAAGGTTTGTTACATAGACCAACTTGCAACAAATGGGAGAAAGCAAAACGACATACTGACCTTAATGTTTAACATTAGTCTTAGTCGTGGTACAATATTTAACTATTAGTATGAGTATGCATTGTTTTTACTTCTGCCGCGTCTTTTTAAAAGTGGAGATGAAATCGGGATATATGCTTAAAAGTAATATAAATATGATCGATATATAATCAAAGTTAAACTTTCTCACTTCATTATGTTGTTTCAGTCTGGTCGTTGATTATATTATATATTTTCTATAAATGTACTTGATCTCACATGTGAAATTTAATTTTTAGATAATGTATATGGATTTTTAAAACAATGCTTAATGATTATTAATCTTTGTATTTAGGTTCCCCTTAAATCCGGTTCTGCATAATGCGAATAAATCCTTATCGCAAGTTTATATATTCTATTTTATATATAAGTCCCAACGTATACATAACATTTGATATATGTCATAAAAACATAACATTTTATGATGTTATATAACTCAATGGTTTAAATTCTATTTGAATAGTCATTTGCTAACGTCTTTTGAATTACTTAATATTTTATGTTATGCAAGATCCTTGTTAGAAATTGCAAGTATGGGTTACATTTATTTACAGAGATACCAATTATATTTGATTTGGCAATTTAGAAATGTTCAACCTGCCAGTAGGAAAGTGAAAAGAAAAACGGGAAGAGGTGTCGTACGATTATTTGATGACGCGGCATGGAGAATCATGAATCAGAATATTTATATAATACCTATAAATAGCGAGAATTCCCATCCATATGTTCTATAATTAAACCATATTTTACTCGCATTCGGAGCACATGCGAGTGTAATGCCCCTGAATATACATTTGTCCTGCGTGGTATTTGAAATTTCACTTCTGGTTGAGATGTGATTGCCAGGTGAACAGAGATGTCATCACAATGGTAACACGCACAGATAATTGAGGAATAATAAATTGGGTCATTTTGGAATGTAGAAATGCCTGGTTGGATTCAAATTGTAAAATAGTCATTTCACAATTGTTAGTGTAATTTTTTTTATATTAACACGTTTGATCCCATTGGTCGAGAGTAGACTTTCTTGACAAAAGTGTCAAGGTAGGGTCAACTGTTGATATAAATTCAGTATTTCATTCAAAATTGATACCTTTAACCTCGGCAGTCAGTTTCTCTTTTTTTATGGTGAGGCTTTCAAATTGATAGGATTGTTTTATGTTGGTAAAAAACACGTAATCTCAAAATTATGAAGGTATAGGGTAAAAAACATCTACAAAAGCAGGCGAGTCATTAACTGATTCGGTTCTAGTTACTAGTTATAGAGATCACACATGTTCCTAGGGTGGCCGATTTATTCTTATTCGTGACGCGCAATACTTACATAGTATAAAATCTATGATTAAATCTAATTTATTTTGTTACAAGCGATCGCGAATGCAAAGCCCATGCGCTTCGACGTTTCATATCATAAGTAATCGTCCAACCCATCAATCTGCATTAGTTCAAGTCAGATCTTGATAATTGTCAGGTGAAAAGTACATAACGAGCTCTTCGTATATTTATAGTTTGCTTATTTTTGTTTTATAGCGTGTCAAGGGGACACACAATGCTATGTAGATCCCGACCTCGTAGATGCAAACTTGACGTGCGTAGTTTCGCCGTTCGGAGACACATCTCCACCATGCTACGGTCACTGGACGTCTGCTACGTCTTGTGAGTGCCCACCCTACTACAGAATATCAAAAGAAGCAGAGACTTACTGGTGTCAAGCTAATGGCAATGTGGAACCAAATATATACTCCCTCATTTGTTTTGGTAAGATTAACGCAAAATCCTAAGACTATCAATTTCTATTTTTTTTAATTGCATTTACTGTTTACGGTCATGTGTTTACAACTATTTGTAAAACACAGCGTCAATCGGTGTATCTACCTGTTCACATTGACCAGTGTTAAAGAAAGGCGAACCATGAATTGTAACCTTTTTAAGATTCCTTCTTCTACTCGCGGGACAGTGATTCGGGAACACGAAGGATCACTTAGCATTTCTTTCTTCACGCATTGTATCTGCTAACAAGGGTGCCGCCGTAAATCCATAATTGATGGAATTCAGGTTTAGCTCTCATTAGTCCTAATATGCTCTGGTGAGGTATGTGGGTGAACCGCAGCAGTAGATATATATGGGAGAGCTTCCATAACTTTTTGTAGAAATTGATTTAAAGATACTTAGTTGGGTTTCTTGTTATATGTCATGTCTAGATATCCGCATAGACCTATCTATATATAATAACCATGGGCGTGGATCATTGGGGGACAGGGGACCCGTAAAGTCCCCCCCCCACACTTTTTTAGATAAAACAAAATCAAATGTAGTACTGTCACTGTATGGCGTATACAATTGGTTTATTTTCTGGCAAAAGTTGTAGTTTTGACCACAAGTTTCGAAAATCGATAAAATTAGGGTCAAAATTCTGGCAAATATAGTATGGTTTTGAGCAAACATTGCGTAAAAATTTGGGCAATTGGTTTTATTTTTCAGGCAAAAGTTCATTCCCCCTGGATAAACACGTTCGTTCCCATGCGCATATGTGCACACTTGTAAAGCAGCTTACTATAATTTTCAAATTACGACATCTTCAGCTAAGTTGGGTGATAATATAAAAGCAATCTAAACCGAGGATAGTTATACTAACTAGATTTGTTTGTAATATGTTTTTGGGTCAAAATGTTTGGGATGATTTGCCTGAAATATTGGCCGATCGGAAACATCTGGTGCCTATAAAGCCTTCAAATGTGCGTAGATTCCAAGGGACCTAGGCGGGTCCCTGAACCCAACGCCTATTGGGCAAAGCGTTCGGGCCACAAATCAATGTCTTGAAAAAGTCCCCCACTTTTAGTAAAGGATCCACGCCCATGAATTGTTGCATTTGAATTGCAAATTACACCTCAAAAGTAAGAGGAAGTACCGTATTGGGAGGTATTTTAAACTAATACCGGTAGGCCTATACCATGAAATTACAAAACGTCAAAGGATTCCCAGGTTTCGATTATAGAAATAGTACAAACACAATCAATTACACACATTATTTCTCGTATTCGAAATTATGTTCTAACTTAGAATTCTGTATGGTGAAATGTAAACTATGCATTGCTCACACCCCCCATGGCCACAAACAAGCAAATATTAAAACCTTCGCTGCCTAAAGTATTTCTCGTTTCTGTGCCACGCGCTTTCAATTGTAATGTATATAGCTTTTTGCATTATTATAAAACATCTTCACGTAGCCAGAGACAGCGGTGGTGGAGATGGGTCGTGTATGCCATGGCCCCATACCCCATACTAATCCCCAATACCTGCAATACATGAATTTTCCCCCCATTGTTCAATACAAATCGCCGCTGCCCCTCCCCCTCCCCCAATTTGAGTTATGTATTTCAAAATAGTGTACAAAGTGGTTCTTGTCCTTCAAAATACGGCTGTTCCCACATTCCCTCACTCTCCAAAAAATGAACTGTACTGCATGTTTGGGAATGACTAGGAAAAATATTACCCTAGAAGAACTTTATGTACATATTCCTTCATTAAAACTTTCAGGGAACTTTAAATTTTCCTTAAATTTATCTCACCGTTCTGTGTTTCATGCAAGCAAGCTGAAAAAAGAACATTAGAAACAATTGCTGGTATTGATGACGGGGAAGGCCGTGGCCACGTGTTCCCATATATGCACCCCCAAAATAATTCGATGTATTTAAAATAGGCCTATACAAAATAAATATGTAATATTAATGTAATATAATATGACTATAAAATATAATATACAATCGATTTACCCTTTTTTGGTGGGGGGGGGTGGGGGTGGGGGGCTCCACCCATAAAGTCCACCCACTTTTTTAGATAAAACAAAATCAAATGTAGTAAAATTGCGTAAACATTTGGGCAATTAGTTTATTTTTCAGGCAAAAGTTCATGCCCCTTGGATAAACACGTTCGTTCCCATGCGCATATTGTGCACACCTGTAAAGCAGCTTATTATAATTTTCAAATTACATCTTTAGCTAAGTTGGGTGATAATATACAAGCAATCTTAAACCGAGGATCGTTATACTAACTAGATTTGTTTGTAATATGTTTTGGGGTCAAAATGTTTGGGATGATTTGCCTGAAATATTGG
>JAODAF010133020.1:0-13330 GCA_027574765.1 Molpadia intermedia | reverse complement strand
TCTTTACAAATCACTTTAACTTTATGTTATGAATGCTTCTTGTACTGAGCACAATCGCTCTTTGTAATGTTTGCTGCATGTTCGTCCACAATCCTTTATATATATTTGTAGTGCAGACTATTTTAAGTTTTAAATTAAAAGTTTCAGATGGCATTGCATGGGCTACACGTGATCTTGACTATAATGTTGCATAACATAGTTTTACTTGTGTTGTGTCTGTCGGAAGTACTCACTACTCACTGGACTAGTTCATCCTGCTGTTAATCAATTCTTACCTTTATTTACATACCATACTACACAAACTATTGATACATAAATTTCTAACAGAAAATTGGGCAAAGCAGGAAAGGTTTTGTGATGGTAAATATGCCAACATCAGTTCCATGTTGTCAAAACCAAAGATCTGATAATGATATGTCATAAACTTTTTTTGGCACAACATTTGTTTATTGTCATTGATATTTATATTCCGCTGCAGTGCCTGAAATCCTCTTTCCACCTGAAAACCTTACCGTCTCCATTGGGACTGATGTGACTTTGAAGTGCACCGCCTCGAGCCCTTCAGGAACTAACGAGAAGATCTCCATCACTTGGTACAAGAATGGACACATCATCCGACAAAACTTATATCCCCGAATCAGTTTCCTACAGGGGAAACGAAAGTTACATATTGATAATGCTCAGTGGGGTGACAGGGGTGCCTACACCTGCATCGCAAGTAATCGCTACAGCGCCGTAACATCCACCCCTGGAACGCTGAATGTGGAAAAGGCTGTAACCATTGTACGAGGCATTCGGAACCAAACGGTCACCAGAGGAACCGTTATCAATGCAACATGCATCGTGGAAGGTTACCCGACACCAGAAATATTCTGGGAGGTGAACAACCTATTGTATCGAGATCCGCACACAACTAAAGCATACTCCAAGCAGTATTTCTTGTACCCTGCCCAACGCACCATTAAACTGACGTGTAAGGTGCTAAATAATGTCTCAAACATTGGGGTAACAAGACTGAAAAGCAGCGGGGTCATCTTTGTCCTCAACCCGTTAAGCTACTGCAAGACGTATAACGGGTACAACTGTGCCCCCTATGGGCTTGGTGTTGTCTTCATCAATGGCAGTATGGACAATCCTGGTGGAAGCCTGGAAAGATTGGTGTCAAAGTTTGTTGCACAAATGGGTGAGATGGAAATCCCATCGAGATGTAGAACAGCCTTTAGCTCTCTCCTCTGTCATTCAGTCTTCCCCGCTTGTGATCACAGAGATCCTGAGAATCTTAAAAGTACTACTGTCTGCAAGTAAGTGTACCATAAATAAAAGGTGGGGTGAGGGTGGGGTCTTGGATGGATTAGATGGAGGTCCCATGAGATATAGTAGAACCGTTAGCTCTCTCCTCTGTCATTCAGCCTCCCTCGCTTGTGATCATAGAGATCCTGAGGATGTCAAGAAATACTACTGTTTGCAAGTAAGTGTCCATAATTAAATAGTGGGGTGAGGGTGGGGTCTTGGATGAAGGAGATGGAGGTCCCCCTCTCTGAGTCATGATTGTTGGTTTGACCCCTAGATCTTGAGGCCTACTAGCCCAGATTAATTGTTGAAGCTCATATGTACCACTGACCTTTCAATTGGTGCATTTCTTTATATCAAACACTTTTAAACCAAATTTTCGAAAACTATGTGAAGCTGAGAGATATTGTAAACCACAGTTCATGGGTGCAACTCAGTTTTGAAGTTCCATTTTCTTTGCAGTGATGACTGTTTCGCTGTTAGGGAATTAACATGTGAAGGGTATTGGGAAAAGCTGCAAAGTATTAACAGCACCCTACTACAACTCCATCCTACTTACCCTAACTGCTCCTCATCACCATTCATCAGTTTGGATGGGCAGTGTACAAGAACAGGCAATTTTGATGGTAAGTAATGTTATTCTAATGTATATTATAATACTTTTTGATGAAGGGAATGCTCTTATCACTATGAGTAGTCTAACCATGCTTCTTGGCTGAAAATCCTGTCTATTCTGGTTCTTTTTTATCCAAGTAAAATTTTTTCATATATCCGTTTTCATCCACCCGGGCAGGTTTTACAATAAATCAACTTTCCTGCTTTCAGACAGTTTTTGAAGTTGTAAAAGATATAATTTAAAATCAGGTGCTGAGTTGGTAACATGTGACTTGGAGTCAAGATAGGGAATAGATTTTTCACAAGTGACTTGTCACTCTGATGTGCAGTAGTTTTACCGATATTGCACCGATAACAGCAATATCGGCCTATACTGATTCTTAGTGGGTTAGATATGACTTGACACTTAGATTTGAAATTGACTTGTCACTCCAACTTTAAGGTGTTGATAATTTAGATGCAGACTTGACTTGCTGTGTATATGGCACTTTGATATAGGTGTCATGCGGGTTGTATATGGCTTGAATCCTTTCCAGTTTCCACAAGTGACTAAGTAACAATTTGTACGGAAGCGTAGAAGGGACATCCATTTGATCACTTATCTACATGGCAAAACGGTAAAAATCTAAAAATTGACGAATTACCGACATGATAAAACCTCAAAAATCTGAAAATTACCTTTACCGTTTTACCATGTCGGTAAGTCGTCAATTTGATGTCCCTTCTACGCTTCCGTAGATTTGACTCTAAATCAATGTATATTACTTCACTATCCCACTGTATCGAGTATTACAGTATAAAACATCGATTTCTTCTTCTTTTATTTTGCAGCTCCATCCTCCCTGAGAAGAACAGGTAAGCTTCTTAAAGTTTTCTTTGAAAAAAGGAAGTAAACAATGGAAATGCAACAAATTCTTTAAAAATAACAATGAGAAAAAAATGTAACCAACATTTTGACAATAATGAGTTAAAAGCATGTGTTCATAGTTAGAAATAACTGAAGGTACCAATTGTCAACTGCCATTATAGTGCCTTTTCAGTTTGTAACCATGCCCACTCCCACCGTTATATTATACCGTAATAATAAACTCCAATGGCGAAAGGCATTGCCATAGATCTGTATTCAATTTCCTGCCTATTCATGCGATTTTTGCAACATTTTTAGAAGACTGCTATGGTATGGAAAGTGAAAGACTGATGGTGAAATTATTTTTTTTCCCTTTTCTTTCAGCTAACTGTATGGTTCATAAAGGCCAAACCTATATCGGGCAGCAAAACATCACAGAGAACGGAAGTTACTGCCAGAGCTGGGATCAAGAGGTATAAGTCCATGCTTATAAATTTTGATTATTTATGAGATGATAGTCATCAAAATATCTGTTGTACATTTAACCATTTCTGTAATCAAGTAGTTTTGAGGGCACAGAACTGGATCGACACATGGACGATTGTATAAATAGCATGGTCCGATGTGACTTAACATTTATTATACAAGCCCATATGTAAGGCATTACTTTTCCACGATACGGAAAACTGAGAAAATCATGCAAATCGGAAGTTGAGCATGGGCTTTACAATATCAGGAAAATGACACAAAAGTCCAATCTCATGCAATCGTGTACTAAGCACTTTTATTTGTACATTGCAAGATTTCACCATACATTTTTATGTGCAAGGTAAAGCCAAAACCGGAGTTACATAAAAAATGGCAAGTAACGTAATTCACGCTCTCAACGGGCGAAGCGAGTCATGATTTTGCTTACTAACACTACTAGCGTGAGTAACGATAGAACTTCGGAAATATCGTTGTTAACGATACTAGCGGGAGAAGGCGGAAACGTTAGCTTGCGTGACGGGACTATTAGGTGTCTAACGATATCTAACGCAAATTTTCTAACGCTAAACGCAACTCACGTCCGATTTATTCTGAGCTGTACTGTAGCTGCTCATGGGGAAATATACGATTACTTCAAAATGGATAGTTAAAGAATTGGAATTGCTTTGATTTGTGAATTATGATGCAAACAGGATGTTTGTTACCGGTATTTTATCTGTTTGGCGATGGTACGACTCGCAGAATTCCATGCGGAACTAATGCTTTGAATGAATGAAATAATAACATCAGGGCTACGGAACATAGCATATAACTGCTAGCGTTTGGAATTCCCTCCCAACCCCATGAGACCCAAACCAGTTAATTTTGGGGTTATCACGTCATGCATATTATCTTTGAAAATTCTAGAATACATTTCGGTGACCAATACCAGACATACCAAGTATTCCCACTTCCTTTTCAGGTTTTTACCACATTGACGAGAACATTTTAAAACACTTGACCTAGGCTATTAAACATGTAAAGTACATGTATGTGGCAAAATATTTAGCTTTGGAAGCATTGGAATTGAATACAGTATGTTCCATTATTTTGTAATAGCAAAAATATTTTTGGCCTCAATGGGGTGTCATCATGGACATCCATCTTGTGCCATGTGCGTTGCAAAGTCGTGTCAAAGAGCAAATATGAAGACTATAGTCATTATGTACAGATCCACCATGGTTCTAGGCTGAAAATCTTGTCAATTCTGGTTCTTTTTAACTAACACCATCCTAGAATACAGTACATGTATGGTGTATTTGAAATAACAGATTTTATCCACCCAGGCAGGTTTTACAATCAATCAACATTCCACAGGCTAAGGTAGCGGCTGCTTTTCAGACATTTTGTGGTAGATATTTTGAAATCAATAGAATAAATTTAGAACCAAAAAATAACCATGGTGAGTCTGCTCATAGTGAGTTTTATTGGCACCACAATGTTTGTCCCCCCTCTTAATTTTTGTCTTTATCCCCCCTCCTCAATTTTTGTATTAATTTATTGTTATTGTTAAAAGGTAATTGCTTAGTATAAATCCTGACTCTGCCATAATCACTTTGCTACTGAAATTATATTTTTGTGCAAGATATCAATCTTGGACTGTTTCCGTTTGCTTCTTCCGCTGTTGCTTTTGGCAAATGTTCAACTCTTGAAGGTGATCAGATTTGGCTGCATGAATTAAGTGGATAAGTGTGAATATAGGTAGGCTCTTGCAGGATTAACTATTTAGGTAAATTGATAGATTCATGTTAGGGCAGTTAGGTTGCCGTTGTTTGGTGTCGATACGGAATTGACATCGACAGCTCAATTCCAATTGGTATTGAGTGACTAGAATCAGGATTAACTAAATATTCAGTTAATTCTGTGTAGATAGATTAATGTTAGGGCAGTTAGGTTGCCGTTGTTTTCTTGAAGGCAGGTACAGTATGACATCGATACGGAATTGACATAGACGGCTCAATTCCATTTTAAGAACTAATTGGTATTGAGTGACTAGAATCAGGATTTAATATTCAGGTAATTTTGTGTAACTATAGATTAATGTTAGGGCAGTTAGGTTGCCATTGTTTCCTTGAAGGCAGGTATGGTGTCGATACGGAATTGACATCGACAGCTCAATTCAGGAATCAGGGTTGGATGAATTCTAACATTGCATGGATGTATGAAAACTGTGGCAGTTGAGTTGCTGTGGTGTTTTCCTGAAGGTATGCAAGTATGCAAAATTGACAGAAGTAGAATTGACATGGATTATTCAATTCTATTTTCAGAAATAATTGAAATTGAGTGACTGACATAAGGGTTTTGGTCAATTCTAGATATGTGGGGATATATATAATCTGGGCAGTAGGTGGCCATGGTGTTTCCTTGAAGGCAGTTATGGTGTCAGTTCCATCAATGGATCAATTTTATTTTCTGAAATACATGTAAATGGAGTTGAGTGCCAGTATGACTGTGATAATGGTTTTGGTCAATTCTAAATATGTGGAAAATCATAAACTATAGACAGTTAGGTTGATGTACATGGAGTTCCCTTGAAGGCAATTACCAGTGACAATGTGGAATTGATATTGATGGCTCAATTCTATTTCTTGGAATAATTAGAATTTAGTTGACTGATAATGAAGGTTTGGTGAATTCTAAATTTGTAGATTAAAGTTTAATTTTAAGTTAAAGTTTAGGTTGATATGGTCTCTCCCAGAAGACAGGTATTGTGTCAGTTCCAAGTGGAATTGACATTTTTAGAATTAATTGGAATTGAGTATCTAAATTCAAGGATTTTATAAAAGAAATGAATGCAATGCTGCTGTGGTTGAATGCATTGGCTTAAACACAAGATACTCTCTACTTTCAAGGACACATCTAGGGAGTGTGGGCATTGGTGCCCCCCCCCCAAATAGCAACCCTGGCTACGGGCCTGTTCCGTACAAGGCTGCGGCGACGAGGCCAAACACAATATATCTTTGAACACCGTACTGATGACATAATAAACACCGACAGGGTACTGTTATCTTGATTGTCTTTCCATGTAATAATCAATCACCTCTTAAAATGAAACATGCAGGCCTAAATGTCAGAATGTGAAATCTGAGTTTGACTGGAAGGCATATAATTATTTCCTGATTACGCAACTTGAAAAATACGAACAAGCTTAGAACATATGCATCACATAAACGTTAACAGCTAAACCATCGTTTCCACAGGAATACGAACTGGCGCCAGGCAATACCAACTGATGAACGACTGGCAGTCACGTTAAGGTTAGAACTTCTCTCCACTTTTACTGTAACTGTTGATATTCAGCTGCAGGGTTTTCGAGCAGGGCGAGACTGCTTTCGCTGTGTCCCTGTGCTGTATGGTGGGACATCAGGGTACTGTCTGCAAACGGGGAAGAGCTCGGCACAGGTCGAAAGTGCGACGGCTGGTGGTAGCGGATCGGCGCAAACGGTGCCGCACACGGTTCCTCATTGGAGTTGCTCTCGTAGCGATATCGTGGCACATCGTCCGCATGTGCACGATCCATGTACTTGTTCACAACCTGCATAATTTCCACTTTTGCAGCGCGTAGGTCATGTCCAGTCAGCGATCTCATATCATCCTCCAGGGAGAGCAAGAAATGACGAACCGTATCAACTGGTTGATCGCTTGGCTTCATTGCCTCCCGCAGAAGCTCCACCTTCTCCCTCTCAATGTCGATCATGTTATTCTGGCGCTTCCTGCCTCTAGTGCTCGAGCTGCGCGCCTGAGATGCTGGCGTAGTACTAGTGCTAGCTTGTGACGGGGGAGTTGGGGACATCGGGATGCAGGATCCCATCACAGCAGACTCCAGGATGTCCGACTGGCTGCTATCGTCCTGTCCCTGGGTCTCTGAGTATTCCTCGTCGTCGAGGGTCGTCTCTGTCTCCGCTGTCGATGTCATTGACGACGAAATCATCTGGCGTCCCACGAACTCATCCTTCATAAACAGGCAGTTTTTGAAGTGCGGCCAGGTGATCACGCCTGTCTCGTTAAACGCAGGGGCCCCAGAACGAGTCTTTGGGAGCTTGGCCACGTTAGTTCTGAAAGTATCCTTCAGGCTTTTCAATTTCTTCTTACAATTTTCCACTGAAATGATAAATAAAAATGAGAAATAAATTATAGACATTGAATCAATTCCGTGACCATAATATCCCGCTGGACGCTATAGCGTCCCGGAGATATGATTATACGCTTCATTTATCCAATTCTTTATTTCTTCCCAGATATTTGGCAACCGGTGCATCCTTTTCGTCCCTATCATTCACATTTCGGATGGGCACTTCAACAATTTCTGGTATAGTGAGAGAAGTCACGCAAGCCATATGGGATGTACTTAGGGAAGACTACATCCCGGCACCGGATGATGAAGCATGCCATGAACTGGCAAGAGATTTCCAAAACCTCTGGAATTATCCCAATGTAATTGGAGCCGTTGATGGCAAGCATGTGCGCTTGCAATGTCCTCAGAACAGTGGGTCACATTACTTTAATTACAAGAAGTATTTCTCGATAGTGCTTCAGGCAGTAGCTGGGCCACACTACGAATTCCTTTTCGTTGATGTCGGGGCATATGGAAAGGAAAGCGACGGCGGAATATTTCAGAGGTCTTCGCTGAAGAAGTGGCTTGACAGAGAGGAATTGCCAATACCACCAGCTAAACCAGCATTGCCAAATGACCTACCATACGTGATCCTAGGAGATGCAGCGTACCCCCTGCGCAAAGATTTGATGACTCCATTTGGATCACACCTGACCCGCGAGAGGATAATCTATAATTACCGACACTCGCGAGCAAGACGTTGTGTTGAAAATGCGTTTGGCATTTTAGCAGCCAAATGGCGTGTCCTCCGGACCGCGATCGAGGTTGACGTACAATGTGCAACCACCATTGTATCGGCTGCCGTGGTTCTCCATAACTTCGTGATGCGCCATGAGCCATGTTCGAGAGATGATGTAGAGCCTTGGATTCCCACAGAGGTTGATGAGACAACTGATCACCCCCCTTCTTTCAGAGGACGGCCAGCGTCGCAAGGATCTTGGATCAGAGACAGTTTTGCTGCATACTTCAACAATGCTGGTAGTGTGCCGTGGCAAGAGTACAAAGTCTAGGTAGCGTACCAAATGTGACAAGCACTCGCTGCTCAGCTGCTTACGGAAAATTGACAGGTCAATCATGATGATGCCATTTTAATTTGAGAGCCGGAAACAGTGCCAACATGGACCATATTCATGGTATACATATATGGTCACAGCGGACAAATTAAACTTAAACACGTGTGTTCACACTGCAATTGGGGCTACTTTGAACAGTGTACAAAATCATGAAAACAAAGCAATTAGTCATGAATTTTTGTCAGTTTGGTAGCTTACTCAAGAAAAAAGATGAATAAACAAACATTTGTTTTATTTTTCTTTATTTAAAACACTCCAGGTGTTCATTGTAGCAGAACGTGTGACATGTGTTCAAAGTAGCCCCTTACTTTGAACAATGATAACGGAGCATTTAGATAACAAAGCAATTATTCATAAACTGTCACAAGTTTGGGCAGCTTACTCAATAAAACATGAAAAAACAAACATATGTTTCATTTTTCTTTATTTAAAACACTTCAGGTGTTCTATGTAGCAGAAAGTGTTCATGTGTTCAAAGTAGCCCCTTTTCTGGGGCTACTTTGAACACTATGTTTTTTTATATTTTTAATTGCAAGTAGGCACAACTGAGAATTTTTCATATATGCTATCATAAGGTCCACTTAGTCCCCCTATTTGAGTGATGAAATTGGACAGTCCATTAATTCATTTATTCATTCATTTATTCATTCCGGGTTTTACTTCTCATCACTTGGGCTTAACTTTCACCCCCCCCCCCCCCATTCGGTAGGCGGTAGGCCTACGCTGCTTCTTTGAGCAGTTAATAAAATGATAGGCTATCCCGCGACTATCACGAGACTTTTAAGACTTTTAAAAGCATCGACTACGATAATCCCAATATCTTTCCGTGTATTCTCACCTGTCATCCCACTCAGCTCGGACAATTCATTCAGGGTTTTAGCCCTAATGTCCTTGTTTGCGAATTCGCGGTGGCTTTTCTTCCACAACGCCTCTCTCTCTGCCACTAAAGTCAAAAATTCTTCCGTGCTACAGCTTGCTGCCATGTTGTACTGTCGAACACTACCGTAAACAACTCTTCAACACGTGCATACACAATGGTTCAACGACCGGAATCACCTTTAACGTGCGAGCGTCACCCAGCGAACTAATGTCTGGACTTTAGTTCGCTCAGACGTTAGCAAACGAGTCTAGACGCTTTGCTTTGCTTCGCTGGCAGTGTGAAAGGTACGAGCGTCTGGCTATAGATTTCAATTAGGTCATTCGAGACGCTTTGCTTTGCTTTGCTTTGCTTTGCTTTGCTTTGCTGGCAGTGTGAAAGCACCTTAACGCGGCAAGTGAGCCAAATGGTTCAGGTAGTATAACGAGCAGAACGCACGTGGAGAAATGCCAATGTCCGTGGCCAATGAATTAAATGAGTTAAATTTGCCAAATATGTATGCCCGATGTTTGAAGACAGCTTAATATTTACCACATATGGAATAATATTTCACAAATTTCATTACCAAATCTTCAACGTAATTAAAATTCACCAAAATAATTTATTGGTGATACTTCTTTGTGTTCCTGGATGGATGTCCAGCGTACATAATGAGACAAGTGTACTGTGTATCAATATATAAAACTGAAGATTGAGTGATGACATGTTTGTTTATCTAACACAATACTCATTTCAAAACAAAACCGCAAATCCACTTTCTAGTTTAATAGCTTTAAGCCTCTCAGGTTCAGTAATTCTAGAATTTGAACACATTGCAAGACGAATGTTCTAGTTTCGTTCAGAATTTGACAAGAGTATTTTTTGGACACAAGCGTCGATTAAGACTTCTGAGAATCTTTTAGACACTACTTATAGATTGCATCTGGTGTAGCCAACCCAAGTACATAACTGGACCATTGGGCACATATTTAAAACAGAAGATTGGGTGACATGTTTATCAACCATAAAACACACATTTGAAAACAAAAATGTGGCTGATATTTGGAGACCACGGTTCCTTGGATAGCAACCCACGTACAGAATGAGAACAACTGGGTACATATTTGAATCGGAAACAGAAGATTGGTTTGTAAGATGTTTATCAACAACAACACAAATTTCAAATTCGCAAAAATCATCTACCTTATAGTTCGGCGACTGGGGTCGCTACTATAGTTGCTTACTGGGTGAGTATAGCCATTTCATTAAGCATATCAGTTTCAGTAATTGTTACTGAAGATCAGTTTCACTCTAGTTTTCGAAAATAAGACGATTGTTCTATTTTAGTTCAGACTTCTGGAGGCTCTTGAAGATTGTATCTTTTCATCATTTGCACGACTACTGGTTGGAAACACTCAATTTGAAGCGGATTAAGACTTCTGGGATCATTTGACCAAAATAAACTCTATTTAGAGATTCTATCTTTCGAGAGTCAGAAAAAGGCAATTGCTTTTTGGGGAACACTTTAATCAAGAAGTCGGGTCTCATTTTACCAAAATAAAAACAAATTAGAACAAAGTAAGGGTTTCAGAGTCATTTGGTATAGAGAATGTGGCCTAAGGAAAAGGCCTACTTGCTATGATCCCCTGAGATCATGCGTTGAAGACAGGTGCACTGGTGTTGTCAAAATATGAAAGTAGTTTTATTTTAAATAATCGTAGTATCATTTATGACCTGTCCTCGTTCTCTGCGAATTCTTGATCTAACTAAAGGTTATTATTATAACGATTATATGTAATTCAGTTTCTACTTCAAATTTGGTCGCATTTGCAGAAACGTTCGGGCACTTTTCTGAAATACGGACATACTAAAATATAAATTATGGTAATTAGCGTCCCCCCTCCCCTTGGTCGCCTCCAAAAAGTGTACCGTACATGCTGATCTGCATGATGTAGGTTTTTCACAAAAAGTGTGGGGGCACGTGCCCAGTTCCCCCCGATTCCTACACCCACGTGCATGGCATAGGCTTTCCTATTAGGTTTGACCTATTTAGCTATAAAAAGCCACCTATCTGCATCAAAGTATTCTAACTTAAGCTCCCCCCATCCCTTCAAAATCCTGCCCAATATCGAAAAAGCATAAGACAGGACTGGTAAAGATTGTAACAAAGTGTATATATATGGAGAGCTAGCGCCTGGTTACATTTACCACATACTACATTGGTTACTTAATGCACATACGTATTTAATTTATTGTGCGTCTACCAGTAACATGGAGATCAAGTAGCCAAGAACTACATAAAGTACTAAAGCGGATATCACGAATTGATATAAGTACTTTCTGGTCCCCAGTATGTATACCACCATGGAATTGCAGTAGTGTGGAGCCCCAGCCTTAATCTGGCACTGCGTAGATCCCAGAATAGTCCTGTATAATCAGATTATCAGTCCATAGATCACCCAGAATCTGTCAAAATACCAAAATGGCATTCACATTTGAACTTTTCTGACTAAACTGCGAAAGTTTGGTGAATATTAATCGACAATTGAAATCTTCAGAGCGTGTATATAACAAACAGATGAAGCATTGGTTTTGATCAACATACTTGTCCAATCCTTCGTACTGCCAAGTAATTACGGCATCAGATGAGAAACCTCTACTGCAGTTTTTCTTCGCCTTCCGTAGCGTATTGCCTGTTTTTCTAATGATCAGTACTAGAAAATGTTACAGTCGTGTGTACTTTTGTAAGTATCACTGGTCATATAGTCCCACGAGCACGTCAACGTGTCTTAAACCTTGAGCTACATCTCGACCTTTTGTAGAGAGTGGAGCTCTGAGCACGAAGGGAGCAATGTTTTTCGTTTATACGTTTACTATTTTTAGTTTAGAGATGGAGGCCTCGTTGGTTTGCATTTATTTCCCATTTGACACACTTGTAATGTTGATAACATGAGTACTTTGTATCAAACATCTGTAGTTTGATTTATATTTCCCTTGTTAAGGGATCGCCTACCGGGAAAGTACTTAGGCATGCACTGTTAGAATATTTTTACCAGTATATATCCCCATGAGTTCATCAATTCCTTGAGTTCTCGAGCTTCATTTATGTTCTTGTTACTATTATTTAGTTGTATAAGGGGACTCCATGGTTTTTTATTCCTATTTGATGCCCTTATGTATATTTGCACAAAACTAGGACCAGTGACCGTGGCCTCTTCTGAAGCAGGAAACTCATATATGCCATATTCTGAAAACTACTGGCTATGACTTGTTGGCATATAATAGAGTTCTAATATTTGCATTTACACAGAGAAAAGGCTGTTTAAAATCGTGTTTCATTATATAGTTGTTCAAAACCTTAAACAAGGCTGTGCAAAAGTTAATCAACATTAACGATTAGTCTGATATATTAAACTTGCATTGGTGATGGCAGTTGGGTCAGTACGCCTATACTGGGCTTAGTAGTTGGTAATACAATGTTGAACAGGTGTATATCAAAATTACACAACTTTACACAACTCAGTTACCGAAATTGTTGTTGGTGCGTAGATCACTATAAAGTGCTGTGTCCAACTTGTGTTAAAGTTTACATAAAGTTGTGTAGCTACGTGTAGCTATGATTTAAAGTGTAAAATAGGCCAGTTGTGTCTGGACAATCCAAGGAAATTCAATGTAGATGATGTTATTGGTATGTTCTCGTATGTTCTCCTTATATGTAATGGAGTATTCTATAACCTTCCATGACTCTGAAATAGTACGCTGCAAGTGTTTCCAGTTATGATCATCTGATCGATGACCACATGAAAATTAAAAAACACTAGCAGAGACGTCACTTGGGTCAACTCCGTTGTGCTCATATTGCGGGGCCGGATTTATTGGTGGACCAACGGGGCACTTGCCTAGGGTCCTACACACAAAGGGCCCCCACAAATTACTAGAATTTGTTTTGGTATCATGGCAATTGTCACAGTGCTATTCTGCAAAGTGCTAAATCTATCAAAGCCATC
>JAODAF010133019.1:0-25583 GCA_027574765.1 Molpadia intermedia | reverse complement strand
TAAATCAAATTCCTTTCATTGTGCTTGTCGTTGTCGATATAGTCATCATTCAGTCATTCATTATTTCATTACGGCTTGCAGAGTAAAATTGATGGCGTTTGGGGAATCTTGGGTTACGTCAGGTTCTAGTTCCTTGCTGCAATGGCTTTCACCGGATTAGTTACGATAGTTTAGTCGGTAGAGCTTGTGGCACGTAAAAATACAGACGCAGGTTCGTGTCCTGCTCGTGCTCAAGTTTTCCCAACATTCAAAAATTCTTTCCCTTGTTTATAAAGGCAAGGTGTCAGTATTTGAGTAGAATTTCTCATAAATATATCGACCAAAATCTGCAAATAAATCAATGTCGGTACAATTACAGAAAAAAAATAAAGAATTACAGAAAAAGTACTATCAATAAGTAAATAAGTTAAAAAGCTACTGTTGCTCAACAAATAAAAAAAACTTTTGTTTATATATTCTAGAAGTTTTTTTTTTATAGAAATATGATTTGAATGTAACAGTAATGGGGTATAATGCGCAATGAAGAGAAACAATAGATAAAATAATTATTATTTAGTAAACAACTCACAATTGTAATGTTAGTTTTGGTTAATACCTCGGGCCGGTCCATTGTTATGTATTCTATATACAGACACTCGACCTATTATATATTATGTAATAATAAACTAATCAAAACTCATCAGACTTGATATCATAATATATACCAATAAATAATATATCGTCCTTCTTTGTAACATGTTCAATGTTAGTAAATATTTCCTGCATTAAAACATGCTTCGACTTTACAATTTTGTTTTGTGATTATGGTATCCGCATTTAAGAGTTTACGTAGTGTGCCGTATCTCCTATTAAACCAACCAACGCCATTTTTCTATCGATATCATCATGTGGTTACAAGTTAAAAAGAGGGATGTTTACTTCTATTTACAGGAAAGGTTAAAATAAGTCTATTGAATAGATTTTCGTTTCATGCGGACGCTGATGGGGACAAACAGTTACAGTGTTACATCAGTGAGCCAAACATGGATCAATTGAATATTGAAGCACGCAGAGTAGTTAATACCAGGAATAGTGATCTTACCAAAAACCCTGTTCCTGGTTCCCCACAACACATGTCAGCGGGAGTCTACAACATCAGTGTCACCTTTAACAATGTTGTAAATGGATCTTTTGGAGTGTTTGCTTGTGATGCTTCTTTCCCAGGCCAGAATACAACATCAGTACAGACAATATTACTACAATCAGTCGGTAAGTCTTGGCGATGAAATGTTCTTTAACGCAAATAAGTCAACTGTTCTATGTAGTGAGTAGTGAGCAATGTTATGTCAACCTTACAAAATGTGGCCGGCATTCCACCAGGGGGTGGGAATTCTATGTCCGATGTTGGGTTTGTAATGGGGTATTTGTGAGTGTGCTTGTATACAAATTCCGATTACATTTTGGTAAACGAGTGCTCAAAGGTCAAGTGTCAAAGTTCAAAGTTGGTAAATGTTATCCATAGAAGTAGAACACAGATGTTACCGCATCAGTAACTAACGTAATACCAAACTGGAGCTAACCAATTGCGCCCTGCAAACAACTATTAGCGCACATTCGAAAACTTCAATGTGTCAGGCGCGGATCCATGGTAAAACAAAGGTTAAAGTTTTTTTTTTTAAAAAGGAATGGTTTTGGGCAACGATTTAAGGTATTTCTGCTTTCTGTTGACTGTTGGCAATGGATGCTGTTACCATAACAAATGTTCGTGCGCTTTTTCTGTGTTTTTGTGTTAAGGAGAAAACGTTTTGGTTCTCTCAGACTCATAGTGCATAATCACCAGATTGCATCTAAGGACCGGGTCCTCAATTATTCAAAAATTTCTCAAAGCGAAAGTGTTAATTTTTATTTATTGTATAACTTTATCCGCCTTAATTAAAAACGTAAATATCGGGCAAACTAATCAAAAAATAAGAAAATTCTTGAACATAAATTTACTTTAAAAGTTGAAATTTTGTTGCATTGTGCTGATTTGCTTAATTTTAGGACGGTGTCCTATCCAGGTAGGTACAGCGATATTTACAAAATGAAAATAAAATATATATTTCTTTAACTCACCACGTATGATATGTTAGTTTTTATTTAGACCGTTTCAGTTTGATCACTACTCCCCTGCTTTTGAAAGGTCGAATTATTATTTACTCTATAGGTTGGATACCACAAGGACGTATGTGGAATCAAATGTATTTACCGTAAGTGATTGACAACATTTGCTAGTAATATAACGTTGGTACTAAAACTCAATATGCACAAACTGCTGAGAATATCCTTTTAAAGTAGAAATTAACTGAAACATAGCAACGAGGCTAAAAAATTACATTGGCTTATACGGCCATGACAGGAATCACTTTCATAATACTAATTTCATTAATATTTCTAAATGTTTGAATAACTAAAATACTCAGCTGAAGGGTAACGAGAAGATGAATCAGTCAATCAAAGTTGGTTGTCCTACTATATGAAAATAATTTAAGAAACATAATTTTAACATATGACTTGGATATCGTCGACCTATAACAAATTACAAATGAATATTGTATAAAATAATCAAATAATCACGCTCTGGAATTTTACATAAACATTACAAAATACATTACATTACAAACATTTGAATGTAACCAGATTAGAATCATTGTCAATACGTAAAATATAAACACAAGATATCAGACAGATCTCACATAATATTATCAGTGTACAGTGTGGCGTCTGGATGGAATGCATACAGTGCTGGTATAGGCCTACGTGTGTCCCAATCAAATTTCGGTAAACACTCAAACGGCCTAATGAAGAAATTATAAAAAAAGATCCACATTGTAAAGCGGAATCAATAACGCACGTTCATGTATTGCGCGTCGAATCTGTTTATAATTATGTTATCCTGTGCAATACCCAAAAATTATAATGTCACTACAAGGAATTTGAAATTAACGAGGGCTTCGCCCCCATGACCTCCAACTTCAACATTACACCAGTGAGTCACGAACTGGTTTATGAACATATGATTACAAAAGGGCTTTGCGACCTTCATGGCTTCAACCAAAGTAAGGAAAATTATCCAATAGACATGGCTTGTACAGTAATTACTGTATAAGGTGTGACAACGTGCATCAGTAAACACTGTAAGGTGTAAGGTGACACAGTAGTTACTGTAATTATGTTGGTGTTATAGAGTTAGGGTTACGGTCAGGTTAGGAGTAGAGTTAGTAACTATTGTGTACGGCTTAGCACGATTTATAATTGTATAATACCTTACCGTTCTTACTGATGCATGGTGTTACCTTTTATAGTAATTGTTGTACATGCTAGGTGTATCGCCTGCCCGGGAGCAGTCTTAAACTATGTATACACCAAATAATCATCCAACTTCTTGACCTTAAAAAAATCATTTTATAGCTGCAAGACATTTCGAACATGGGAGTTACTCCTATTTCTACACAGCTTCGATCGTTCCTAGAAGCAGACTGCTTACAAAGACAATTAACATCAATGACACTGACGTAATCATAACAATGGACCAATTGAAAGAGTCAACAGTACTTCCGGAAAGCGAACGAAAGGCATATTGGAGAAAAGATGGAGGAAACTCTCAGTTATTCGACAAACAATTGCAGTATGAATTAGTTACCAATCTAAGTCATATCGAAGTGACTGATGCTGGTATTTATGAATGTCATCACAAACATTTACGAGATCGTGCTTTACATGGGCTTCAAAGAGTAATTGTCAGAAGTAAGTCAAGACACATTTTGCTTAACTAAACATAATTGCCTCAAATAATGCTTAAAATCGTGTTCATCTCTATTATATATGAGTGGTGTACTGAAGTATGGTACGTGTTGGAAAATAACTGAAACAAAGATTTATTTGAATTTTATGATAAACATCACAAACTCAACTGCAATTTCTAACATAACTCCAGTATATTGTTAGCAATAGCACAAGTTATGATTTAAAAGTATATGATCAGTTTTCATTGATGGATTATTTTCTGGCAAAATTTATTATTGGGTCTGTTTATTCGTGGCGTAGCTTATAGCAACTAGAACACTAAATTATGTGTTCAACAACTAATTGATTACAACAAATATCATTTAAAGAGATTGGTGATATAACAACAGGTTGTTCCACGTCCAATTGGATTTTTGTTATGGATAACCAGATGATTGTTTTTGTTGCTAAACGTTAACTCGGTTTAAATCGGTTGGATCAAACTATTGCTAAATGTGATCTACTGTCTGAGATCCACATTTCCATATTTCAACTTACAAGTAACTTTGTGATTTTCACACCGATAGTCTATATAGTAGTAGTTAAACGTGGAGTTTATGGCAATAAATTAATTATTAAAGTGTAATTGGTCCCTACTTGAGCCCATCAATTAATGTATAGGTGTGATAAAGATTTGTGTTCATGATATTTCTTCCTTTACCCTGGAAATGGCTACTCTTAACGTTTATAATATTATTTCATGTCCTATGGTCATCTGACTAAAAAGCATGGCTTTACTTATGATAGTAACCTTTTCTGTTTCTTTTACCAGGCTTCAACTGGCATAATTATCTGCAGTATATCAAATATTTAAAAAAGAAATGGTTGGCTACAATAAAATGCTTTGTTTATACACTGATTGTATTTTGAGACATGATATTATCAGCATGGGCATCTTTGCGGTGCCTTGCATCAGTCATACTATGCTTTTTTTCTTTAAATCTATGAGAGCAATGTTTTCCTATATAGCCTCGTTTAAAATCTTGATGAAATGAGAGAAAGAGAGCTATATTAGAAATAACTGAAATCTTTACATATACGATTTTTTCTTATAAAATTGTTTTACATAAAATGTCTTGGCCACATGATACTCAGATGCACCATATTTCATAGTAGTTCCAGCATGTAAAATGTTTGTTGAGATTAAAGTGTAGGCGCATAACCAGGTCATGGGAAATATATATTATATATTTATTTCATGTATTAATTTCTGCATTGATGTAATTATCCGTCCATCTATTTGTTTTTGTTTTGCGTTACCACCTCAATTTTTTTTCTTAAACTCGGGTAAGTGCATATTGCAATATTAACACTATACTGATCTCTATAATTACAGAATGCACCACGAATTATTGGGGTCCACCACAGTGTATTAATATTTGTACTACCTGTTACAATGGCGGAATTTGCGACGAAATGAGCGGAGAATGTATTTGTGCCGCCTGATTCATGGGGCTAAATTGTCTTACAGGTTCGTCGCAAAATAATTCAGTCATATATCAAATTTCTAATTATATGATAAAATATTTTTTATTCTAGAAGAGAGTAATCCTGCGGAATGCATGTATTCTCGTATAGGCTGCTAATAATTTGCACATGTGGGTTAAACCAATATTCGTAGAAACCATGCCAGCATGCTGTGGTGCAGCCAATGCACGTATGTGAAAAATCCCTAATACGTGTTCCTGTATTGATTGTGTTGTCTCCTTTAATAACGTGTTAAGGTTTGATCGTCACACATCATTATCTGTTTGTGTTTTAGCATGTAATGACGAAGGCAGGTTTGGTTTTGACTGTGAGTTTAGATGTGATACGAACATTGCATCTCGTGCTGCATGCGTGGGAGCCATGATTTGTCTACCAGACCCGTTTGGCTGTAGATGTGCTTCTGGATTCAAAGGACTAGGCTGTAATGAAAGTGAGTTAAAAAATTTCCGAAATGATTTCAGCTATAAAACTGATTTCATTTTCTTGGATAAATATATGCCCAATTGACCAACAGAATATGCTATAGATTACATTACTTACATTCGTAACGAAAATAAGGACCTACCAGACAAGCTTAGGGAAGTTAGTTTAATTTTAGTTTTTTGTATTTTGAAAGCTCTTCCCTGACAAGTGTTGATAATTACAAATTGTGGTTGAGGTATGTGTTAAGCCTTGTAAACCTTGATAACTTTTTATCTTCCTCTCTAGGTTGCGATACAGGTACCTACGGTGCCAATTGTATACAAACATGTAACTGTTATCGTAATTCCACATGTGATCCATATACCGGGTCTTGCAGTAATGGCTGCCAAGAAGGCTACCATGGTCAGAGTTGTAAACTTGGTAGGTATAACTGATATGTTACTTGGTACGTCAGACGTAATGTTTTTTGAAAGATAGAAGTCGAACTAAAACAGAAAGCCAACGAAACTATCACGGCATCACGGCAATAGTTATACTAATTATGAAATGAGATTTTAAAATGAAACATGTGTGACTCCCTTGGTGCTATATATGCGATCACATGTGATCCCAGGTACAGGTTTCCACACATCTTTGGTAAGGGCAAGATGCCAGCAAACCTTTATATTTAAACATCTTTAAAGTCGATGTCTGGCATCTGTGTAGATAAAAATGTGGGCTTTATTTTTTTTAGTTTAGGCTTGTCAAAAATTACAAAGCAACAGGGAAAAGAATACATTCGAAGCAACATTTTCTTCTGCAAATAATAGTCCATACGCCTCTGAGTGAAATATGTATGTCTTTATTTTAACAGCACTACCAGGGCTTATAAGAGAGCCTTCTGTGACATTAATCAAAGATACACAAGTTACAATAACATGGTATGCCTGGAATAGCAGTATTGATGAAGGAGATCCTCCTGTTGTAGGTTACATGCCTTACTACAAGAAGGTTACTAGTAGTGCGTGGCTGAATGGAACTCTAGTAAATGTCAGCGAATTACCACTCAAATTTACCTTTACTGACCTAGACGCAGACACTATCTACAACTTTTCTGTTTCTGTTGTTGTAAATGACGACGGCGATGAAGGACCCAAGAGCCCTCAAACCAGCTTGAAGACTAACTGCAAAAGTAATAGTTGTAATTACTTGTTTGACTACTTAATGAGAATAACGACAACTTAATATTAGGCAAAACCAAAAACGTACAATTAACTTATAAAGAAAATTTCTTTTCTTGTTTACCAATAATGTATCATAAGATGGAATAACTATCACAATAAAGAATAACAAGCTCTATATATGATACCTTTTTCTTTGTGTTTCGGGTTCTAATTGCCATAGACTTAAAATTGATATAAACAGGAAGAGCGCATGTGTTGCAATTCAAGCACATAAATAGTAATATGTTAAACTGACTTACGGTATCCTTTGCAGTAATGGAAATATCGAAAAATATTTAGTAAAGTTATTTTATATTTTTATATAACGTTTACTAACTCAAACACTAGACTTTAAGCAATGTTGTAACAGGAATATATTTCTTTAACTTATAAAGGATATCAACAAACCAAAATTGAAATATAGGCATATTACAACTGACAAGGAAAAAAAGGCTTCCTTGATAAATATACAATTCAACTTTATTTTATTCAATTGTAATTATCTTAAACACTTTTTCAATTGATTTATTTGTTTAAATACAATAATAAACATATGTATATGATGGAAATTGTTTTTCAATTGTTGGGTTGAATAATCCCTTATGATTGAAACATGAAATATTTATATAAAACATATGTATTTATAATTATTGATTTGAAACTAATATGTTTGTGATTGTAGGACGTCTGATATTTTTCGGGTTTCTTTACAGAACCATCTGGGGTTTTAGCCGTTGGTACTCATATCTTTGGTGTAGATAGTTTAATAAATGTTACTTGGCAGGTTGGTATTATGCTTTAAATATATTTCTAGTATTTTTAGTCTAGATTTCTGAACAGCAGTATTGTGACGCTTGCTATCAATAGCAAGTTATTAACAACAATAAACTTAGTTTGATCATATTATTATAAAATAAGTTTAGCATAAATATGATTGGATTTATAGTGTATAGAGTTTAATATTTATTTTCGGTATGGTTGACTATAGAACAATTATAATTATCTGCTCATATCCACTACAGCTACCAAACAAAGATATGTATGTCTGCAGCACCGGAATATTAATATTCAGGATTTACTACACAGACGAAGGAGGCAATAATGTTGTCACATTAAATGATACCAATACTACTTCATACATCATTAATACCCAAACAAGTAAAAAGATGTATACACTTCATATGGTTGTAGTTACTGACGGAGGAGAAAGCCCCAGTAGTAAGATCCATATAGTACCGGGTAAATAAAAAAACTGCACACTAATTGTGAAAATGTTTTTTTGTGTTTTCTCGATGACCGTTCAGGCAAATGTATTTGTACGTAAACTCAATATCTAAAGTACAACATGTTGGATGGTCAATAGTTCTTTGAGACCAAACAATGGTTTTGCAAAAATAATCGGAACAAGTTCATGTCTTATACAGATTAAAAAGAACGCATTTACTTTTATTGAGATTCAAACAACAATGATACATACATTTAGAGTTTTGTCTGTGAATTAAAGTATTTTACTTTCGCTTCTTAGGGCCTGAGCCTCGTACAAAGCCTACTACCACGGGTATGTTGGTTTATATATTATTTATACTATATATAATATATAGACGTTTACTACTATATTTTACATTTACAATTAATCATTACACTAAACAATGTCTTAACAGGCAAAAAAAAAGAATGCTTAAAAAGATAATTTCTCAATTATTTATTTTTATACTCTCCCAAAATCTAATCATACAATCTAAAGGCAATATAATTTCAATAAAGAAAAAAGGTTAGCTGAAATATGTAATAATATCGATAAATCCTTAAACACAATCCTTAAACACAACCTTAAAGTATCAACAAAAGTAATTCTAAATTTGTAGTAAAACAAGGTTGTGGAAAACATGATAGGTAAAATTGGTATACTTTTTTCTCTAAAACGAAACGTATTATGAGATGTGTTGGCATATGAACAGCACATGGCATGTATTGATTAATCCCAACGGAAACGGAATAATTAAAAGATATGCCAGAGGAATCTTGGTTTTAGTACAATTTTAGTAATATTAAAAATAGTTTGTTAAATGTGTGCTGAGGTCACACATATTTGTACAAAGATGCCAGTGCTAAGATGTTTTGAAAAGATAATAACACATATATATTTTTTATTTGTGAGAAACAGCGCCTTCTGTGACGAATTATAAGTTATCAACAGGTAAGATTTATTTACCACAAATAAATTAACAAAAGTATTTATTGGTAATCATTTTTCAACAGATATAATATAATTCAAAATGTTAATATCGACCAACAAATATATATAAAACACTTGCAATTTGTGTTTTAATTAATAAATAACAGTTTAATGAATTAAATGTTCACCCATGTGATATGATTATGAAAAAAAATGATAGCATTATATACAGTGGACTAAAATATTTCATGTCTTTGATTCAGGGTCTGCAGCGAGTCTTGGCAATATATTAGAGAGTAAGTAATTCCTACCTGTATTATTTGTAACAATTCGCACGCAATGATTTTAGAATGTTTACACAAAATAAAAAAATATATAATATGGATCCAATGTATGGCTACTATAAATATCCATAGGCCTATATTATAAAACATTCATATAGAGAATTGAACTATGCAGCACTAGTATCTGTTTTAATTATGTTTCTTGTATAAAGTAACACAATATTAGATGTCGGTAGTTTAGTTTCGCACACATTACTAGCTGTCTATAAGTCATATCAGTCTATAAAAGAAAGTTTACTATGTTTTATTATTTCTGATATACTAGTATGTTAATCGTTTTTATTGCAACCTTTCCTGTTTTGTATTCCAATATAGAAGGGCCCAATTTAAATTGGCCGGTTGTGCTGGTATTACTCTTTACACTTGGTGTGTTTGGCGTTCTTCTTCTCCTTCAGAGGTATTGTTATCAACAATAGTATAATAGTATTCTAACAATATCATCACTATTTCGAATCTGTCATATAAGAAACTAGTCCTTATCATTAAGACATTATTCTACATATTAAATAAAAACTCGAACAAGTTTGTATTTATTAATTTGTGAATAAGTTTGGTTTATTGTTGGAAACCCAAACTGGCAACATATTACAATACATTCATTATTCGGCACCAAATGTTTTCAAACACTCTAGGTATTATGTACGTTAAAGAGCTTCATAACCGAACGTGTTTGCAATATCATTCCTGTAATTTTGTAGTCTCTTAAATAACACTATTTATTAAATGAAACCCTGGATAGACCACAAACCGTATTCTCAAGATGTATATCATAACACATCATTTCCACACCCACCACTCATATAGTTACTTTCACTTTACTCGCGATTGATGGTTTAGTTTAAGTTGCTACATTTGCTTTCTTACCCCCCCCCCCTAAAAAATCGCTACCCCTCCATATAGGACATTTTGTTGGGCTGATTTGGCTATATAGTGATTATAATATAGTTGTGTTTTGCATTCACAGAAGAAGAATTAACTCTTTTGGAATGCTTGAACATCCTGTAAATTCGGAACCCTCAGAACCTGTACTTCAAAACGCGAATCGAGGTAACATATTGCATACCACTATTATTAATAGGTCTTCTTGTAAGTTACATCTAATACAATCCAATAAATATAAATATGTGGTAGGATATATATAAGTCAGGAAGCAAATGTAATCCTCCTATTGTCATTTTGCTTCTAAGATTCACCTCCGCACTTATCTTATCTTGATATTTCTTTTACACTTTGTGAGAAGATTTTTGTATCTTCCACAACTTTTCTGTATTCCTGTATTAACAATCTTATAAACTTGTTGTCTGTTACAGACCTAACTCCGATTTGCACATCTTAATGATTAAAACTTCCTATACCTTCTTACCGTCCTGTCAAATTCACCTATGCATTTCTTCTGTGAACTAGCGAATTGTTTTTTTTTGATAAATTCCTTTGGTCTAACACATTTGATAGAGTCAGTGTTGCGTCACTCACGATAGCTTAAACGGTAGAGACCGCTGCGCACATAGTGGCAAACGCTAGTTTGAGTCCTGTTTGTACTGTTTCCCCCACTATTAACAAATGTTCTCCGTTGTTCAAGAAGGCGAACAAATTCCAAAAGAATAAATTTAATATAGCAGAGTATATACGGAACGTAAACACACGAGGGCAAATTATCATTTATATATGTACAAAATGCAGGATAGAAATCTGCCACTGTGATTGCCGACCTCACTGGGCCTCAAACCCAAGGTACGGTTGCCCTTGCAGTTGTATTTGCTCTTTTCCAACTGGCGGATTGAGTGACCAAGTCTCACGAAGAGACAAAGTTCCACTGTGTAAATTTAGCCGCAATTGGAAACACTATCCGTTTGGATACAGCTGTTTTGAACAGAGATTATGGATAGTGCTGTATTCCAAGCTGAACATTTGTGAATCTCGCACGGATCTCGCAGACGGAGATACTGGGAAACAATGTAAGTACAACGGAT
The DNA here is from genome assembly GCA_027574765.1 of Molpadia intermedia. NCBI lineage: Eukaryota > Metazoa > Echinodermata > Holothuroidea > Molpadida > Molpadiidae > Molpadia > Molpadia intermedia. The sequence goes on along the minus strand of JAODAF010133019.1, from coordinate 14,176 downwards.
ATATTAATGCACACGATTTGGGTGTATGTATATGCAGCTAAATTGACTGAATGATGACTATATCGACAACGACAAGCACAATATATATATATATAAGTACAATGAAGGGAATTTGATTTATTTGCAGATTTTAGTCGATATATTAATGAGAAATTCTACCCAAGTACTGGCACCTTGCCATGAACAAGGGAAAGAATTTTTTAATGTTGGGGAAAATTGAGCATATATATATATATATTGAATGGTTGAGTGATGACTATGCCGACAATGACAAACACAACGAAAGGAATTTGATTTATTTGCAGAATTTTGTCGATATTAATGGGAAAGAATTCGACCCAAGTACTTTGTCAGGTTCTAGTTCATAGCGGCAATGTCTTGCCCCAAATAAGTTCGGTAGCTTAAATGACAGAGACAGTTGCACGAAAAGCATCAGATGCAGGCTCGTACTCAATTTTCCCCGATATTCAAAACAAATTTCCTTTGCTTATAGGGCAAGGTGCCAGTACTTGGGTCGAATTTCTCATTAATATCGACAAAAATCTGCAAATAAATCAAATTCCTTTTGTTGTATATATATATATATATATATAAATAGCCTATTATAATAAAACGCATGCTTAATATATTACTAAATAACTTGGTCATTTTCTACAAAGTCATGTCCAAAATGATAATAACTAACATAGGTTTGTACACTGGGCAACATATTGGGTAATTTCTTTTAATTTCAAAACTGTTTCTGTACTTTTTCAGAAGTTTTAAATGCTCAGAGTCCAATCGTAGGTAGGTTTATTATCAAGTAAGCCCTATCATCAACATATTCACTCTTTGTAAAGTTGTCATAATGATGTACGATAGTAATCACTGAAATATTGCAAAAATATTGTGCAATAATAATATGTATCAAAAATATGAGACAAGATTATAGAACGATATAATGTTACTAGGCGTATTGTTATAAGAATCTTTTGCAAACTATATACATGTCACCATATCTTAAGAAAGAAATAAAGTTGAGGGGAGGAGAAGCATGTATTTAGCCAAATTGGTTGTACTCTTATTGAATATCTTTATTTACTGTATTCTAAATCTTAACCAGAGTGCGGAGGTGACAATCCAAATGCTCAAGTTATTAACGAGCGAAGTCCACGACTACAACATACTTGCGCTGATAAGAAATACAACATCGTTGACAACAGTACCATATCAGATGACTGTGAAATAGAAATGGCATTCAGAAAGATGGATGAAGTTGTCTCTGGAAAGTTTGCAAAACCATCAGCCGTGAAAGTTGAAAACCTACCAGACTATGTAGCTAAGAAATCCTGCAGTAAGACTAATAATTTTACGCACGAATTTATGGTATGTTTATAATAATCAAACTTTGTTTTCATTGTTATATTGATATTAGGCTGAAGCGGATGTTGTCGGATTTTTACGTAACCAACATTTAGAAATATTGTGTATTGGTATGTTGCGACCTGGAGTATGTTGTGGAGTAACTTGGTACACAGGGAAGTAAAGGTAACAATTTAATGTGTGTACATAACGTGTCATTTCGTTATATTCTTATTATAACACCAACCTCAGAGAGGACAAAGTGAATAATATTACCCGTGTACGTTGTTGAAAAGAGTAGTTAGTTTTGAATGCATAGATTAATAACAGTTTTGTTCTCCTTGATCAGATCTTACCAAAGGGCGAGATGTTTCCCTGTACGGTTGGAAAAAAAGAAGAAAACAAAATGAAAAATAGATTTAGCAATATGCTGCCATGTGAGTTACTAGCATGACAATGCAATATTTGTCCTATATGTAAATCTGGTGACTAGCGGATTATTAATAACTTAATATGTAATAATAATAACATATAAGTAATAATAATAACATATATGTAATAATAATAACATATATATATATAATAATAACATATATGTAATAATAATAATATGTACCGGTAATGAATATATGTGGGACATGGGGAATGATTGTATAAACCGTAATAAAGTAAGCGTCGGTTTAATATTAGCTACTTGTTAAATATGTCTTTCTGATGCCTTTAGATTTTATTATTAACTTGCTACAAGAACACATATTAGGCTAGAATGGTTTCGTGTGACAGCACGGGAGTTCATACTTCGGCCCATTAAAATACCAATTTCAACTACAAAAGATCATTTTAAAATTCTATCATTTTTTAATGGTTAAAGAGTAAAAAAGTCACCAGATTATTTTAATACATGTCAATGATATATATTTTCTAGTATTCAAAGTATTGCCAACTATTGAATAATGTCACATATTACGAAAATGTTTACGCTTTTATTACCAGACGATCACTCACGCGTTGTGTTGGAAACTTTACCCAATGATCCACACTCAGATTATTACAATGCGTGTTATTTACAGGTAAAATCATTTTTTATTTATCTATAATGTTAGTATTATTAAATGTAAAATGTACGATTATTCCACGTCACGTGGGATTGTCATTCCAAGGACAAATGCAGTAGGCCCTAATTTTGTAAACATCTCTAAGAACAGCCCCAACTTTAAAATTAAGATTGTATAATATGAGATGGCACTGACAAATCGTATTAGCACCATTAAATCTCCTGTATGAGATATAGGCTACTTATGTTTAATTATTTTATAATATAATGTCATTACCAAAATCTACTAGTTGAATGGAAATTAATGTGAGGTTGTTACCATCGGACCTCTCTATCTTTGCATGCAATTGAGATACATTTTCAGCGATTATGTTGCATAAATAATTGTTTTTATAATTACATGGTGAATAGTTACAATACACTTGGCTATGATACAAGGTTTGCAAATACAGAAATCAATAACGTGTGTGTATGTATTGAGGCTTGCTTCTGTTGTCGTGTTTTCTTGTGCATGTTTACCAATATTTCCATATTTATATTTGGAGTTATCTATTAATTTCTTATTCAATTTCAGGATCTTAATAATGCCGTAACATTCATTGCCTCACAAGGTAGTTAATTACCTCTTATCTTTAAAAAAACTATTCTGCCTAGCTACTTGTTCCGATACTCCCTGTTAAAGTAGTTTAAATTACTAATATTAATCCTTCGGTTATTGATCTACATTATTAATTCAATCTAATTAATAATCACATTTACACTAGTACATTTAATTTTATATTAGGACCTAGCAACGATTCAATCAATGACTTTTGGCGCATGGTGTGGAACGAGGAAGTATACATTATTGTCATGGCGACCAACTTGACACAGGGTGAAAAGGTAAGGCATTTACATGCAGTATATTTATGTTATTGTAATCGGATTCACATGGAAACATTACTGTATCCATACAATGGTTGTGTGTAAACAAAACATTATATTTGTTGGTTTTTTACTGATGTTAATAATGTTTTGTTAAATCCATCCACATAAGTATAAGAAATGTCTACTATCTATCTAATGTCTATCATCCAGCATTTTTGAAATAACGTGATGAACTGTTATATAGTTAGATTATCTTGTCGATTTTTGTTATAATATATAAATAAAAAGTATATAATATAATTATAGATAATTGCTCAGGCTTATTATTTCAAAACTACAGATTTACGTTGAAATCAGCGCATTAATTAATATTGACTACATAAACTACATACGGTACAAATTTATACGAACCGCCTATTAACCATGATCAGTATAATTTTAATTCTACGTGCGGTTTGTGAGATATCATATTCAAATTCTCCAGGTTGACAAAAATACATATACGCCCACATTAACTTAACCAGTTGTAAAGCTCCCTTTTTATAGAAACCAAATAACCTTGCTTGTATAAGATGTACACAGTTTTAACAAAGCAGAGACGATTCATACAACAGTAGGTATTTCCGCATTGTTCTATGATGACAGTTGTGTGATTAACAGGAAGTATAATTTTGGAAAATGAAGAAGGAAGTCAGTAACAAAAGCCAATGTTTAGAGGAAAGTTAATATTTTCAGTTAGTTTGGTTACAAATGAACTGAACCTTATATTGACAAACAATCGAATCGTTGCTCGGTTGATTATTATCAGGTTTTTTTTATATGGCTACTAAACATATACAGCAGTGTATTGTAAAGTAAAGAAAAGTATTATTTAGCCTGTTTCAAAGATATGTTTTCTTTCTTATCTAATTTGAGGCTGTCATAAACATATGTAGGCTGAATGAAATGTTGGCATAGTGCAATTTCATATTCGTACCAGTGCAGTATTATACCTAACGTTTCCGTCTGATAAATCATTGAAATATAATGTGGTAATTAGAAAGAATATACCGTGCTACCAACAGATAATTACCTTATATTTATAGTGTATGGCGATATTTTATTAATTTAAAAGTTAATTAGTCAATACCTGCCGTAACGTAGACGTCATATTGATGTAGGCTATATAAAATAATGGTGTTTTCAACGATATTTACATATTAAGACATATGATATATAAATATATTATTCTGTCTGTTGGCATCAAGGACCAATGTACCCAATACTGGCCGGAGGAGGAGGGACAGATAAAGAATTATGGACAAATCGCAGTCACCTGGACAAGGACAGTAACTTATTCTGACTTTGTCGGAAGAGAACTTACATTATCACAGGTAGAGTACGGTACTTTATACTATATCCATATAGAATTAATTGATTACCTCACTGTAACGCAGTAGAGCATTGTATACATATACCCTCGTTTGCCCCTAAATAAGATATATTCTCTTTATAGGTCATGATAAGGTGTTTTAGGTTGAACTCACGGAATAGCATTCCATTACTATCCTTGCATGTGTTTTTGATCAAATAATTTACCAACAATCTGATAATTTAAGTGGCAACTATCACTTCATTAATAGGTTTTGACATTATATCCATCCTAGAAAAAACAAGAAAGTTTTACCTAGTTTTGTTTCAGTGACTACAATGCACGCTCTGCGTTTTTTTTACTTATGTTGAGTATTTAAAATAATTTGAAGGTGAGTATTGCTCTTGATAAACGCGATCAAAACAAATCGAAATTGATTGCTGACATTATCTAAGCTTTACACATTTCTCCATATGACGAGGTAATATATAAATTATATATCAGTGACAATGCTGTTCAAACTTATTAACTTTTATAAATAAAAGTCTTCGCCTACAAAGTAAAATTTATACATGCATTCAACAAATGTATTCTCTCAGCTTCCAATAGACCAAAGTTTGGTATTGTATTAATTGTATCTTCAATGATTCCATCGGAGCAAAACCATATCAATAGTTTTCATATCTATTACTTATATATTGTCCTTTACCATACGTTATTGTAGGATGAAGAGCAAAGGACAGTGACTCAGTATCATTTTATGGCATGGCCTGATACTGACGTACCGGCACAACCAACGTCTATCATCTCCCTGGTCCGTCTGGTTAAACAGCATCAGCAAAGACAAGGAACAAAAACACATATTCTTGTCCATTGCGGGTATTTCCAGACATAATTGTTTTGTTTTTTATTTGCGATGTCTTACTTTAAATACATATAATATACCAATTTATTTTATCCCAAATACATATATTATGCGGCTGGCCCTAGATTTAGAACAACTATTCAATGTTATCCAAACCGTATTTGTGTCTATAAGCAATATCCTTGGGCCTATGTAATTAGCCATTCAATTGCAGTACCTTCATGAAATTTAAGTGGATTAATTTAAGCCCAAGTGTAAATAAGAATGTCAACGTAATAATATCGAACTAAGCATCATGAACTTTGAAATCGATTACATGAGTAAGCTTCAGACCTTGCCTACTGTTGTGGATTGATACAACTCCGAACATGATATGCTAGAACTATCAAGCTGTAATGAGCTAAACACGACAACTATATCAGGTGCATCAACGACATTTTACAAATACTTCCATGAAACATACCCAATTGGAATACGTCACAATGCATCTCTGCATAAACATATCGAGACTTGAATAAGACAAATGCGAACCTTACACAATATTAGAAGAAGTAAAAACTAGTTCCATGTGGTCTCATTTTAACCCTTTAAACCATTTTGGGTCGACATGCGACCCAGCGGCATTCCAGGGGCCCTATGGTGTCCCCTGAACCTTTTGTGTGCACATTCCAGGGGTTACGTAATAGCTTTTACGGTCGGGTAACCCGTGCACATGCTCGAAAAAGCCGGTAATCAGAGCATCGACGAACTACGCGTGAACAAGTAAAGACATGTTGGTCTCTCCGTTGATCTATGGGTTATAGGGTTAATTAAACTGTTTAATCAAGTGTTTTATTTTCATGTATATATTTTAACAGTGCGGGAGTTGGACGAACTGGTACATTTATTGCACTGTATTGCCTTATGGAAACAGTGAAGGAAAGCAAGTCCATCAATATCTTTGAATTTGTAGAGAAGATGAGAGACAGCCGTATCAATATGGTGCGAACTCCAGTAAGTTCTCTATTAACTTTTTGTTTTATTAGTTTATAAATAATAGGTATTTGTTGTATGAAAGTTTTATATATATATATAGGCCTATATATATACACATATATATATATTATATGTCATATATATGTGTGCTGAGGCATATAAATAAAACATGTCCATAATATGTTTATAGTTTGAAGCGTCAAACAGTTTTTCCGACACGTTTTAAGCCTTGTTTACGTATTGACCGAATCTGGTGGCATTTCTCAGTATCAGGTAGGCCCGTTTCAACTCAATTGAGAGGATATGCTGTCATGTTTATATCGAATATTTCTTCAATAGTAATAACACATATAATTACATCACAGTATTTTACCTCTAAAGTACTAAATTACTTTAGTGTATTTAAGCATTAATAAAAAATTGCAAGATTTTTTTAAAGGTTCAGTACAAGTTCCTGCATGATGCACTGGTTGAATATTACCTTACAAGACACACAGAGATTACAAAAGAATTGTTTCAGGCATTCGATCTGGAATCAAGCAGAAATATTCTTCTAGACGAATTTCAGGTAATCTTATGTTACTTTAAGATTTTTATCGGAGGCTTTGTTCTCTAACAACTTCTTGATCAATCCATATGTTTTAGGTTATGCTTTTGAAAGCTATACATCCTACAAGTAAGCAACATGTGTATTTTCTTGCATTATGCAACTTAAGTCCCAGAAATTAAAGATAATGTCCTCGAAAGTTAACAAACTTACATAAATTTGCAAAATGTACCGAAATGCACGCATACGTAAACTTCTATCATGAATGTTACATTGCTGATACCCCTTTATTATTTTCATATAAACGCCAGTTCAATATATCCATAACGATTTTTTTATGTTACTCTTTTAACTAAATATTTATTAAGACGAAAGAAAGAGGTTTGGTAAATATGATATTTAAACGTAATCTAGAGATAAAGGTGCGTATGATGAAACTGATTCTGCCTTGCCGTGTGCAGTAGCTATATGATGTTTATTACCCATAGCCAACACTTTGTTTTATTACATTACATTGCATTAATGTTTTCTTTCAGCTTTTGAATGAGCGTTGTAAAGACGTACATTTGGAGTGCAAAAATGGCAGAGATGAGGAGAATGTCACAAAGAACAGGTTTCTTAATATTATTCCACGTGAGCCAAACACCTTACCTGTATCATTTTATTGAAAATGTCTTAAGGCAGACTGTACTATTTTATTACATTAAACTAAGATGTTAAACTAAGATAATAATGTTACTTTACAGGTCTTAACTTTCATTTCGTCGTTGGGTCTGATAAATGATGGATATGCTACAATTGTTGTCTAGCTGCTATTCCCGTGTTATCATTACCCTAGATGTCACGATATGTTACCTATGATCGACGTCCTCAATAATTGAATTATACAATAATTCTTACTATCGTCTTTGACATGGTGTCAGTTTCAAACCATGCCAAACAGGGAAGATATGTCACTACAAACTACCTCATGCTGGAAGACAATTTGTCTGTAAACTGAAAATAAATTAGTACAGATATAAGAGACAAAGCAGAAGATACGCTCCAATCGTCCTTGTTCTTACACGTTTTTTTCCTAAAACACAAAGAAAGAAATACAACATGTCCCAGATGATATGTCAAGTGAAAACACTCTTGGTGATAAGCAAAAGTATAACAAAGTAGGTCTAATTCACGTGAGAACAAATACAGACAAGATGGTAAGAAAATAATAAAAGTGGATTATATAAATATGTAAAGTGTGGTTATGAATATGGACCACGTAAATGACCATTCTATAGCAAGATATTTCAAAACAAAAATATGACATTCTTGACAAACATATGCAGGCAACTAGTATTATGAAAATGAAACAGTGTATGAAGAATTATTAAAAAATATACTTTGGCAATCATGATGGTAACAAAGGCAACATGATGTCATTCAACAAATACATAACAAGCAAAGTAATAAGAAAATAATAACATTGATTGTCCTAGAATAATGAAATTGGGCAAAAAGCATGGTTATAGTAGAAAACACAGATTTGAATAATCATGTTGAAAGGGAAACTTACCACGCCCCATCTGTTGCTACTATCTAGCCAATGTAGAATGTAATACAAAACCATTACGTTTATAGACACAGGCACATTTAGAACATGCTTAAGTATATATACCAAGCTCAGAGTTGAGCCTATACACACATAGAGTATATATGCCTACCTTACATCACGCGTTTGTGAAAATAATTGATTGTAATTATTAAATTACAAAATATGAAAAACAGGAAAGTGAGTATACATTATATATTCATATTTGAAACAAATAATATACCAATTGAAAAAAAGATAACTTAAATTTATTCTTGGAGAAAAGAAGTGTTACTTGACAATTTTAAGAAAAATTGCTACATAGTCCTAAATATTAAAATAAAATAAAAGCTTTCTGCCAGTAAAGGATATGATCGCCAGTAGCATATAACATATGTCATAATATATTGTAAACGCAGCTTTGTATTGTTTTGTAATAGACCCACGCCATGGGTGTACTTCTTAATAGTATGTTACTTTCTTTGGTTTCATTTAGCTGACAAGAATCGACCATTTGTCTCCAGCGACGGACATTTCATGGAAAATGACTACTTTAATGGTTGCTTTGTCAATGTAAGTTTTCCAAATGTAACGTATTTTGTAATCTGATATATATATATGCGGCGGGAATATCAGTTCAAATATCAATAGCGATTTTTTTATGAGATCTGTGCTATAACAAGTGTCACTTACCATAATTTGAAACCACCACATCCACATAAAAAAAAAACCTGTTTTAGATGTCGCCGACACACGTGTGCCAGATCGTTGTTCCATCTCTCAGAGTGAAACATAGGCTATATCACCGTTCCTTGGTCGGGCTGCATTAGTAGTGTATCTTTTATAAATACTTTTAAAAATGACATAAATACGATGGTCTATAACATATTCATATCTGTTTTGTTCCTTCAAAGACCTATACGAAGAACTCAGCATTCATCACCACCCAATCACCCTTGATTAATACCATCGAGACATTCTGGAGACTCATCCATGATTGGAAAGTCCCTGTCATCATAATGTTAAACCCGATGGATAGCACAGACAAGGTAGGCCTTGTACACAGGTACTATGTAACAATGTCTAAGAATACCTGTACCATTATGTTCGATTGTTGGTTCATTAGAATTCAAGAAAGCTACAGTAGTTTGAAAGTGTACAATATTGACATTCTACTAACAAAGTATAAGAAACTGTTAAGAATAGATAGAAGATATGACAAACCTAAGCATCTATTTCTGACCCACAATGCATATTTGAATTGTTATACTTTTCTGGGTATACAAAGAAAAACATATAGGTGATCTAAATCGGGATGAACTAGACTTAAAATATGGCAAGGAAATGTTATTACTTAAAATAAGGAAAGCAATCTCTGAGAGGCTGAACAGCATGTAGACTCAGATATATATATTAAATAAATATCACAAATATAAAAAAATGATAACATGTAATAGCGCCCACCGATTTGTGAATTTAGTAATCGAAATAATCTGATTGTATTTTACAAATGATTGTCTTAGTTTTACTGAAATATAAAGGATAAATTGCACAATGTCAAAACTGGTCATAATTCTTCTCGTAAGACGGGACCACGATCTTCAGCAAGTACCCCATGTCTTAAATTTAAAGAAACCTTATTCTTAAAAACCAACCACTACCAGCCATGACAGAAACAATGGCCACTAAGTTCATGAAAGCGGGTCAAATTATTTACTTCAAAGCTTTCAGATACATTCTTACATGGCGGTAACAAGTATAAATTTTCTTTATACGATTTGAAAGCATTGTAAAAGTGTCTATGTGTTACATATATGCCATAGTATAACTTATTTTAATTAGTTACACCATATACATTGCGCCTTACAGCAACATCGAATTTCCGTCAAGACTGATATCAGCGATGTTAATATTTTGATAATATTTTTTTATAATAATTGTTATTATTAACTAGAATGTAAGAATGGGCTTATATTCTCTCTTATCATTGTAAATTTAGACATGCCCATGCTACTGGCCAGTGTATGGTACAATTACATACGGTACAGTAACCGTTGATCTAATCACAGAAGAAAACAAAGGTTCCTTCATCCATCGGCAATTAAAGATCACACTTCGGGGTAGGACCGTGAGTTGATAACATAAATTATATGTATGAGAATGAGAATGTATATGAATAATAATATTAGTATGACGCCATTCATATTAAACCTGTACTTACTTAGGTTGCCCTGTTGTTGTTTTTATATCTCTTCTTTTTATTTCACTCGCTTTATTACTCAAACGATTATCAATATTATCTTTATTACTTTATATGTATATATACATGTAACATTCCGAGTAGAGCATTAACGGATATTTGTCATCATGTTATGAGATTGATATTTGACTATATCCTGTTTCTTTCAAAAAATATGTTTATTAGCCTATTTGTTAATTACAAATCTTTTTTTGGTTTTCTGCTTTTCTCTTTGTTCACTCTACCATTAATCAGACACCACTTACTGTTGATCAATTCCAACTGGTGGCATGGCCGGACCAGGAGGAGAGTGCAAGGGGCGTGGTCGATCTCATGAAAGAGGCTGACATCGTACTAACACAGCATCCCAGTGAAGCCGCTATTGTACACTGTTTGTATGTACAAACTATATTCCCAATATTTCCAAATGTTACCCTTCTACACATGATATTTCGTCACTTTGGATAGTGATTTTGTTCCTCTGATCCTTGTAGGTATATAAGATTCTATGTTGCTCCGACATTGCTGAATACGTGTTCACGGTCATGCACAGTATAGTTAAAATAATCGTAACCACGTTTTCTAATTTAAGAATCATGCCTACATAAACAACTTCCTGTGCCTAAAATGTCTACAAATGAACATATTAAAACTTTATTTCACCAACAAAGCTGATCGAAATCGTAATAAACCATTCGTCCCAAATAAACGTTTAATGAAGGTTTAATTTGATGATGTTTTAGGGAAACATACAACCCCAAATTAAAATATACTGCTTATGTTGTATTTTAGAAATGGTGTTGGTCGAAGTGGAGTCTTTGTAGCAGTCAAATCAGAAATGGAACGTGTTCAAAGAGAAGACAGAGTGGATGTCTTTCAGACTGTTAGACAAATGAGAAGTAACAACCCACAATATATACAACACCAGGTAGGCGGGTAGTAAAAGAGTTGTGTCATTTATATTTTACATATACGATATTTTGATATCACATTCTAATTAGTTAACACTTGATCTGCCAAAAGAGTGAAAGAAAGTTTGATAAATATTGCACAAGTTTTATAGTCTCGGAAATGGCTTCTGGTAGTTAGATAATGTTTAAGTAAATGCTTTGGAATTTTTACTTATACTTATTATCTACTTTTACTTACTCTTCGTGTGTATATCTTATGCCTGTTACGGTTCAGAGTTTTTATAATTGAAAAATATCTATTGTGTTTATATGCATTATATATTACTTTAGGTAGAACTTCTATACAACGTACCTATACCTTATTCTTATATAATATGCGGAAAACAGATTACATTGCCTGGAATTATGTTGTTGTTTTATATTTTGCTAGGAATTGGCTGATATTAATTGTATTTATGGTAATCACTGATTTACCTATTCTTTACAGGATGAATACATAGATTGCTACAAGATCCTAAGAGAGTTTGTAGATGTTACTTCATAGTATGGGAATTTCAAACACGGTGGACCACGTTGTGAAAGTCGGTTTGTCAGAGCAGTGATTGCTGTCATATTTGATTATAATTATTATGTATATATTAATATACGCATTTCAATGACATTAACCCTTTTAAAGTTATGAACACTTGATGTATATACGAAATCCGAATAGAATACCCTGATTCAGAGATCATTAAAATACTATGTTCTTATAACTATTGTCAAACAATGTTATAATTATGCAGATGCGTTTGACAGTATTGTTTGACTATAGAATGTGTCCTCTTTGTAGCCGCTCCTGGGAAATTCTCAATTTAGATACTAGTGGTAGCTTAAACTTTCGTATATTTTTGCACAGAATGAGATGGCAAGAAGTTTTTTTTTTATTGAAATCTAATGTTCCTGATATTGAATATTATACAAACTAGATATATCATCCTCTCTTTTGACTCAATTTCGCTGTATGTTTATATGTGCTTGAAGATAAAGGTTATGATAATGTTATCTAAATAGTCAGTATAATATTTGATCGAATGTCTAATGAATAGTTCCTCGTATATTAAGCAATTCGTAGCCGTAATCACATAGATTTACACATAGATACAAACGAAAAAGAATAGTGTGATGTGTATTTCCTGTAATATGTCTATGCATGCCATGGACGAATTAGCATAATGGGAAAGTGTTAGAAATTGGATTATTGGTAAGAAACAATAACCGATTACATATTTGTCATAATCTAGGAGAGTTACTTTATATTTAAGTAAACATTGCATCACACGTGCATGATTCCATCCCATATTGTTTAGATTGTAAAGCATAATAATTATCTACATGTTTCGACTTTACTACTGGGCGACACGAACTTTTATTTCATTGCCGAGTAACAACATCCATATCAATGTATACCTAAAGTAAGAATATCCACTTGTAAATAGTTCAAGCCAAATATTTTCTGACCAGTGGCGGATCCGAGATTCCTGGAATGGCATGATCAAACACTTCCAGTGTACAATTTCAGATTTCTTCGTCGGCATCGTCAGGAATATGGACAAGCGTGGGTCGAGATACACAACCTCCCATCTTTTGAAACCACTTAAATCAAATTAAAAATGTTTATGATTACCATTAAGAATAATATGGTGTTACAATTCTAAGTATAACTGCGTTTCATTTCTACGAAAAATATAATACAATTAACAGTCCGTGCATTATAACATGAATTACTACCTATAACCAACGGCAAAATAACCCTTTGTTAGATCATTTTCATTTAAAAAAGATCAATGCTTTGAACATTTATCTTTTTGAAAAACTTAAATATTTGTGATAATTCATAAGAGACATTCTACAAGTGAGTTAATGGAGCTTAATTTGACTGATGTCATGATGTCATATTTCCATAACTAAAAATTTATTTACCAGATGACCAGATTCAAGAAAAAGTTGTCTAACAATTTACGTGTTAAGTTGGAATCCCTTTACAAAAAATTACTTTTTTGGGATTACACTTTTTTTTAAATGTAATCGAATTTATCTTCGACGAACAATCATATTACATTGACGTATGAAGTGCTTTAAACATGGGGCACCTTGGCAGAAGCGTAACCACGGGGGTAGGAACAACCCCACCCCTCCGGATAGTAAAGCAAAGGTTAAACATTTTACGGGGTTGGAATCCTTTTACGAAAGTACACATTTAATTTATGACACTTTTAAAATATTTAACCCAATTAATCTTCCGCAAACAATTACTGCAGAAACGTAGCAAGCTCTTTGAAAATGACAGTGGCGTAACCACTGGGCTAGGATGACCCCCGCCCCCCCCCCCCCCAAAAAAAAAAAAGGGGGGAGAAAAAGAGAGGGTTTGGCCAGTAAATTCTCTAAGCATCTAAGTACCATTATTCAAAATATTC
>JAODAF010132908.1:0-10446 GCA_027574765.1 Molpadia intermedia | reverse complement strand
AATAGAGAAAGAAGAAAATAACAAGAGTGTACTATTATAGAGACTTCAGATAGTAACATATTAATTGGCAACAAGTAATTAGCAACTTTTCAGCTAATAGCATGCGCAATTTGAGATGTGCCGCAGGATACCGAGTTACAGGAAATACATCAAAATAGTACAACTGTTGATTTTCATGATGATGTTGAATATCATGATGCGATGACTTTATACAAGAAGAGCTAGCATATTAGATTGTTCTTTAAGACGGTATTTGAAATATCGGTCTTTTGCCCAAATTGAGTTACCGTATTAAAACAACAATACTATTATTAACGACGTTTTACGCCCTTCCTGATGGAAATCACAAGAAAAAATATAACTTACGTTGGAGTTAAAACATGAGACGTGCTTCTAAACATGACCATAACCACGGGACTGGAGGACAATACCATTGATACATATACCGTATGTAATAGGCTATTAGTGTGCAAAGTGGTTCTTGCCACTAAGTGTATACCCCTCTGCTCCTTTCCCAAATTGGACTGTGCCCCCTCCCGAAAAGACCTTCTCCTATAATCTCCGTAATAATCCAAGCGCTACGCGTTTGTATCAAATTCCGTATCACACTGACATTGTAATTTCTTTACCGTTACCGATGAATAAGAAAGGAACTTACCAGAGGTTTTATATACTAGTTTAAAACACCAACGATAGTTTGGTAAAATGCCCGGTTATTGATACAATGATGTATTTGATTGTGCAAATATAGCAAGCTGCCAGTGGGATAAAGATTTTGAAATTATAGAGCTTCTTTTTAATGCGAGTCTAAAACGTTTTAGCGAAATAAAGTTATATCTACCGACAACAGTTTCGATTAGTTCTAAGTGTGATGTGACGCCGGTCTTACAAAATACAAAACATGGACATCGAGCACAAGTGCGCAACAAACGTAGATCCATATATATGTACCTACTCCAACACTTTAAAAAATGAATAAACAATACCAAAATCAAATATACCTTCGCGCATCAATGTCGTTTTTATAAACTGATCTTAATTTTCAAAAACATATAGGCCTAATAATACTTATTTCGAAAATTCATGGTATATTCGCAACACAATGTACTAATGTTACATAACAATTATGTATACAACTAACATATAAATACACAATATATGTTTCATATATATATTAACTACCGGTAATTAAAACGCTACTTGAAACAATGGTGTATATTTCTCAATGATGATCGAAACAGAGGATATTTTTGGATGACAAAACCGTATAATAGTTTAATATAATATTTAGTATTATTCAATTCAATTATATAATTGAAATACTTGGCTATAATGTTATATTGTACGCTAAAGTAAACATATTTTATCCTTTATTCTTAATTATATAACATACTTAATCTTTATATTATCCCTCTCTATAAACGATTAGACCAATTGACTCTAATATTGATATCTAGTTTGAACTACGTCCAGAAGTTACTGATGTGTAAATTATTACGTGTGATACTTTGCTGAAGTGCCACCTGAACAAACTATGAAATATTTTGCGTTGCATTTTATTACCAATGTTTGTGACAAACTTTTTATTTCAGAAACAATTTGACTCTATCATTTTAATGAGATTTAAACATATGTATATCAATTTAGATGTTAATGCTAATGGAATATAGAATACGGTGTAAGTGTGCTTATTTAAGTAAATACTACCGTATTGTATCGTTTAGTTACATGAATGATATTAAGAACTTAGCACGGAGTATGGTTTAATCGAGTTGAAACATGCCTCATTCGCTTTGGCTCGATTATGTTTATTGTCACCTTTTAGCGAATATTGCTGTGTATTGGAAATGTTTTTATATATTATTTATATTTTGAAAATTGTTGTAAGGGGATGGATGTAGTCGCCTCTTTTTACCCATAAATGCGCCCATGATAACTTCAACCAGACGTCACCGAAATGCTACAATCTATGCCAGATTTTGAATTGCATTTCATCAAGTATTTCGAAACTTCTTCAGAAGTTTCGATCATTTCTACACGTAAATAAATTGGACGGTTAATACCACTGAATAACTAAAATAGCTCAAAATACTCATTTCAAATATTGATTTATTATTTTGTATTATATTACGAATGTTTGGTTACTTCTCATGCCATGGAAACGATCAGACTAATTGACTCCATTATCGAGATATAGCTCCCAATATCTTCGTTCAAAAGTTACTGATGTGTAAAGTGTTGCGTGTGATATTTCGCTGCAGTGTCACCTAAGCAAACTATGCCATATGTTTTTTTAACAAGCTTTTTTGAAATGTTCGGTACTATTAACTTTTTCTTTTAAAAATAAATTTACTTAACGATCAGTGAACGATCTGTTAGCGTTTAAACAAAAGATAAAAAAAACAACAAAGGAATATTTAAATTACCTCAATAAAGATATATACATCATTTCAATTTAATATAGGACAGGTTTCTCAAAAATCAATTGGAAATTTTTGGAACTATTAATGAAAAACGAAATACAATCCAAATTACTTATGTCAACGGCGGAACTATTGTTTAACTAAACGTCATATTGGGTTAGTTTTGAGTAAACTCATTTTAGTCTTCAAATACAAGTACAAGCAATAAAGGTAAACGTTAATTTGTTTTAGATAAAGTTAATGAAAGCTATGTACATTCTTGATAATTTTGCTGATATTTAATGGTATGGTTTCTTATTGTGATGAAATCTAGGCCTACTAAAAATATTAACGAAGTCAAACAAACGAACGCAAATGTGATCCCGACGAAATATGCCACGATGAAAACTTAATATGCTTCATAAATATGATACCGGTAATGTTCACATATATATAATATATTCACTCCTCAATCAGGCGGACGGATTTGGGATCATCGTTTCGAATGGCCGCAAATATCAAACACTGAATATGTATAGTGAATGTATACAGTGAATTTGTATCCACATTAATTCATATCAAACGACTAATAGTCTAATTGAGCTTGAAGTTAACCGTCACGGTGGTAGGAATGTAATAACATCGTGGCAGATAGACTGAAGCATCCGAAAGTTGTGTCCTCTTTTAATTACCATTCAATTACTATAAATTAACAACAGTTAATTTAAGTCGAAAATTTTAATAGAGAATTTATACAGTGCATTTGTATTCATATTAAGTGGCCTTGAATTTATATAATGAATATACAGTGAACTTGATAGTAACTTAAATGAAACGTCTTAGTAATAGTGAGCTTGAAATCCGTCGCGGTTGATGGGATGTAGTATCATCGTATCAGATGGATTGAAACATCTCATAATTTTCCTTTGTTATTACCATTCACTTTCTCTAAATCACCAATATTCTCCTAAATCAACAATTTATATATATAGTACATATATTTATACAGTGAATTTGTATCCACAGCAATTTAAATTAAACGACTTAATGAGTTTGCAATCAGCGGTCACGATTGGTGGATGTAATACCATCGTATCGGATGGACTGAAACATCCGACACTTGTGTCCTCTTTTAATTTCCATGTAATTTCTGTAACTTACCAATGATGAATTTATATACTGAATTTCAAATTAATTCACTTCACATTTTACTTTATGTTTACGTTTCTACTATCCGTGTAAATTATGTCCGATATCAAAGTTGATATTGTAGTTCAATAGCCTATTTCCTTATTTCAAAGTGAAGCCAACTCAATTGCAATCGCTTTAGGTTATTCGTATCATTACCTGATATGTGAGTTAAGGAGTTATGGAGTTAAACATTCCTATCCTGTACATACTCCGAGTAAAAAGCTGAGTAAAGTTTCGAAATTCAGTTAAGTGCAGTTTGGTGGAGACCATTATGGTGTACATGGACTCGCTTCTCGACCGTTTAACTCTGGTCATATTTAGTATATATCCATTTCTTCGTTTTAACGTACTGTTTTCGTTTAGTGAACCTTTAGTGAAAATCCCCTTGGACCCCCTTTCTTTCTGTTCAACAAATTAGCGTCGGATGTCAAATGAAATTTGGGTCATGTAACGCTAAAATAATTCATAACTACGTCACAAATACTTGGGGAATTCTACTGTATAATAGTACAACGTTATAGCAACGTAATCTGTAAAACAGTTTCTTATTCAATAGAAATTTAAACTGCATACAGGGCGAGTTTATTATATTATATAGTTATATAATATAATAATAGTATATTATATAGTTTATTGCAAGAGATGTTCTCGTAGTTGCTCAACAAGTTCTCATCCCAACCACGTGACTGCGTCATTATGCATATCGTCATGGTGATATTTTGCGAAACATTCGAGGTGGAGAAATATGGGACGAATATTTGGTGCTTTGTCTGTTGATATAGCTATTTCTTATCTTCGTGCAATGATGTCATAATATTTTATTTTATTGTCTAACGTGCTGTATAAATATTAGTAAATGTGTACTTTTCCATTTGGCCAAGTAAACATTCATTATAACTCAATTGATGCTGAGCTTTTAGTGTTTAAGTGCTGTTTTGACAAATGTTAAAATTGTAATCTCATCATAGTTGGCAGCACTTAAGATCTCATTACACAGTTATTGATGAGTGGTGTAACTATATTTGTCTAGTAGAAGAGGGGATAGTCGGGCAAACAGCTGTCCTAACAAGATATGCTTACCTACGACTAACAACACATTCACTAGAAACCTTATATCTGCAAGATAAATTTGAAATAATAACGAGTGAAATACCGGAGACTGTATTAAACACTCAATTATTGATATAGGTATAAATGTCAAAACGTACAGAAAGTTTATTTAATGCTACACACATATCTTTATAGGTCTATGTTTATTATGATGAAAGAGAATGATAACATGTGAAGTACATATCTTACATGCTGGTATTTTCGTTGGCTTGGGTACACAATTGTTTATTAAAACATACATATTGAATGTACAGGCTTGATTACTTCATCCGACACTGAAGTAAATACATTCGTATGTGCAACGAGTGTATATAGAACAATAAATATAGTAATTAACTATGTTGCAAAGTATATTTGATGTTTGGTAACATATATTAATATATAATCAATCCCGTTATTGGCTTTGTTGATTTGATGTACAAATTCTCACAAATGTCATTGTAGTATACATTATATAGAACAGCGTTATTGTTACTTATTTCAACGTTGCCTTCAATAGTATTATAGCTTATGGCAGCCTACACAATGATATATGGTCATGTTATTTCCTTTCCTAAGTGATTATAATTTCTATCATTTTAACTTAACTGTCATATTTATCTAGCAAACTAAGTGTTTATTTACTGTATGTTCTCTTCTTTTCATTTGTAGATAACAATGACATCACTCCAGTGACTATTGATGATACAAAAAACGAGAGTGATAGAGAATCGCCGACTACAAGTGTCCCAGAACCAAAGCCAAATCCGACACCAAGCAAAATAAATAATAATCTGAAAAGATCAGCTGATGAAACCACAGGGACCAATGCATCACCAGATAAGATAATTAAAAAGCCGTCTTCTTTAGATACATTTAATGGACTTGCCACGAGTTTTGTTTCTCCTTTTAGACCAGGGAGGCTTTCACCTATTGAAATTCTATCTCGTTTGTTTCCTGCCCAAAGGAGATCCGTTCTAGAACTAGTTCTACAAGGTTGTAATGGAGACCTAATCAAGGCAATTGAACACTTTTTGTCAGCCACTGACCCGTCATCGCAAGAGAACACTCCGCAAACAACTTCACGTTGTGCAAGCACTACGTACATTTCATCATTAAATAAAATGCACGAACTGTCCAATCACCATGCGCTACACTCTGCATTGAACGATAAACATAAGCTAACTGCAGTTGGAGGTTTAAAATCAGCGTTTACTCCTCTTCCACCTACAAGTTTATCGCCAAATTCCGCCCTTCCTCTTTTCCTCACACAACGACCGCCACACACTTTCCATCACGACTCAATGATAGGTCGCGCACCCGTGTTTGCCTCGTCCAGCTTAGGTGATCTTTCAGCATCCGGTGTCCCTGCCCCAGGACGATTTGTATTTCCGGCTTTGCATCCTTTTAACCTGGCGGGGAAGTTGCCAAGTTCAGCGGAAATGTTTCCGCGATATCTATTTGCGCCCTACGCATCTTGCCCGCCAGATTGTGTACAATGCCCAGGGATACCAAGGAGTCACGTGACGGAACCAGGGAGCCCCGCTGAAGACACGCATGAGGGGACCGTGACGAGCAATACAAAGAATGAATCAGATTAAGGGCATATTTAATACGTTACAGGATATGATTTATGATGAGTGGATAGAAAATAAAAGTAGCAATGTAACAAGAAGTAGGCTGGGACTGGGAGCAAGTCTGCTATGGAAGCTCTACCATCGATAAGCCGTATCCTCTATTTGCTGTTACTTGTTATATAAATCTGGTGTTTTGTTTGGTATAACAATCTAAGTTCTTAGTCTTAGGGCCTATACAGCACTGAATCTCCATCGAGGATTGAATCCAACAGTTTCAAATCGATTTGAAAGTAGTCCCCGAGCTCTGACCTATAAGAAAAAGCTCTAGAGGTCAACTTTTACATTATTACCCTGCCGCATTCCCATGTGCTGAACGTCAAACAGGAAAACTTTAAAGTCATATATTTTATTAGACTCGAATTAGATATATATATATACCTGCCATACATATCTGGGCAAAGCCGTTTGGTCATCCTTTGGAAATATAAGTATATGCTGACTGCTTAGGAGAGCGGAATTGAAAGACATGAACGATTTAACTCTATAATGTATTTAAGACCTTTGTGGTAACTGGCCATCACCTCACCGATCTAAATTAGTATATGAATGTGTTTGTACGTTTTCATTTTGAAGAGTTTTATGTTTATTATGTGGGAGATAATATCAATATTATATAAAGTGTGACCCCCTCCCTAGTTTACATCAACTCCCAGTAATTAATTACGTAGACTACTATCATGTTGAGCGATGACATATATCTTGGTTTACAAAACTAAAACGCAAGTCATGCTGAGATTTTCTCATCACTTTGTATTATGTTGATGGCTGAGAATGTCATATTTTGTATTTAGTGTCTGATCATGAATTTAATCATGAATTCAACTTCAAGTATACTATAATTCATATTTCATCGGTAAGAATGTATTTATTTGTAAAAGGAATATAAGATTATGTATAGTATCTCGTAAAGATATTACTTGTCCCTGCTGAACGATACATTCGTAAGATAATTCTCTTCAAAGTACTCCGCCACAGGTGCGTCATATTTTACACTAGTTGCTTAAAAGGTTCACTTTGGCGTAGGCATAAAAGTACCAGATTAGCCTATATCAATAATGTCAATACCCCATCTCAATAGCAATAGCGAATTGTTATCCAACAATAAGAAAAATACCCTCTGATTATCCAGTTATCAGAAGAAAAAAACTTGTCTATGAACTGATGAAACTAACTTGTGTAACTTAAGTAAATATTCAAGTTAACAAAATGCAATTATTGTCCAATTATTGAAGAATATGGAAAGTTTGATTAGGATTAATTAAGTCGAATTCAACAGATAAAATCATAAAATTTATTATAATACCAGTTTATCCTCCATGGTGAAGTCATTGTTTCCATATGCATTGTAATGTTAATTTAAGCGTTACTTATCTCCATAACGTGATATCAAATACGGTACGGATTTCATTATAGATGAATACATTGTTAATTCAAATTTTAGGCCTACAGTACAATAGTTTTAGTAGACATAGGCCCTATACAGATATTTGGATAAATTTAACTTCGACCTGATTGTAACGCTTCAGCAACAATATAGCCCTCGTCTCGTGGTAGAGTTAATTGTGAAATGTCGTCTGAATTATAAAAATTAAATATCCATGCGCCTTGCCGAAACTAATATTGTGTGTGGTAGATTTGAAAGTTGGGTAAACGTTTATACAAACCGCGCATATGATTACCAAACCGTTGGTTAACAATTACCCCAAACTGGACAATATACTATTTACCTAACAGTAGATAACATTGTTCACCATCGTCTATATACGGTACTGTAACCTATACCCATTCAATTTTGGAAACGTATCGACGATGAGGTAGTTTGAACCTGATGTAGATGACACTGGTGGATCCATGGGTCGGGGATTCTTCGACAAATGTAAAGAATAGTGGCTTCATCATCGTGCTATCCTCGATCCATGTTTTACTACATACGTCAGGGAGTACCTTACACTTGTTCTGTTTGATCTCTTTCAACTCCTAAACGAACAAATGTAGGAGGAATGTGTCCGTGTTAGAGTTTGTCGAGGAATAAAAACACTTTATTGGTGATACGTTATACTACATGATGGTTACGCCACCACGTTCTGCAGAAATGATACTAGTAATGTTACTAGAGTGGCTAGAATGCTTCCAGAAGAAGTTATTCCAAATCATGTTGTTAACTTTATTTTGGCATTGAAAAAAGGTTTTCTAGGCATGTGTTGACCCCTCCTCTCTATAAGAAGCCAGCCAGTGTCACTGTGGTGTGGGTATATGGTATCACATATAATTGGTAGCTCGTGTGTTGTAGGAAATTGTTTATCGTTGGATGAATATTAAAAAGACCTATCAGTATTACAAGGGGAAGTGGAATAGGTACTAGGGCGTCGACTTTGTTTTGTTTACAAGCAATAAAGAATTAGATTACTGGTCAATGGGATAGTGCCCTCGAGATCTGCCCTCCCCCTCCGATTGAATGATATATACCCGATCAATAGTTTTAATAGGATGTTGCGATGCTATGATGTACATATTGAACAATTACTTTATATTGCTATAACTGCCAAGAGAGCTCATTGCTTAGAGGCTACGACTTGTAAAGATTGTAATATTGGATTTTGAATAAAGAAGTGCTTTTTAGCTCATGAAATATTTTATGGTTGAGTTTTATTTCAAAGGAGACCTACGGAAAGGAATCTGACTGAACAGAAGAAATCATCAATACGATATATGTATATGATTTAGGACCTGATTACTTATAAATCAATTCAATCCCTTTCTTTTGGGATTATTTAGAGTAACAAGGTTACCTCGTTTACGTAGACGATAAGACGTCCTCAGAGAGAGAGATAAACCGATTTACAACATGTTAAATATCTTTTCAATCAATTAATATACTAATATTTTCCTAGGCGTTATTGTGTTAGAAAACACTACGTAGATTATCCAAATATTAATATTTCACTAGACGCGTCTTTTTCGCGAAGCTTTCTTATTGTTTCGTTACCAATTCAATGAGGATATTACGTAGACGTCTTACTTAGATACACTAATCTGTGTATATTCCAGTTGTCCTATAGTATTATATATGAACTTTACACTATTCACGAAGTCACTTTCAAAAACAATAGGCTGAACTATCATGGACTAAACAAGCTTGCATATTGAACTTTCATATGCACATTAGTATCGAACGCCAAATTGACAGTACAGAAAAATTTGCAAACGTAATTGAAATCATCGTGTTTAACCTGAAGGATAAAAAGTTATATCAACCTAAAGATTTTTTTATATAAATTGTCGATACAGTATCTACTGTTCATGCTGTTAGTTCCGAGACTGTGTCCGATTCATAGTATATCATGTAATTAAATAATATTTTTTAAGTACGGTTTAGAACAAGTTAAACATTAATTGTTATTGTAAGATAAACTGTGCTCGAAAATGAAGAGCTTGGTCATCGTTATATTGCTGTACACGTTATTCGATAAAATTGAGACGATATATCAACTTTGAAATATTAATATGAAACAAATACAAATGTAACCAAAGACAAAAACGAAGAACGTGCTACTTGTCGATACCACATATACCAATTTAAGTTGACCTTTACCAGTTTCTAATCACTTACATCAGTTTAAATCGACTTTTCCTAATTAAATTATACAAATACCGGTAACAATTTCAAATCAACTTAAACCAGTTTATCTCGACTTATACCAGTTTAAATCGAATTCTCCTAATTAAATGAAACATATAACAGTTCTAAATCAACTTAAACCAACCTTAATGTCGACATCGGCACACACCAAATTAAATCGACACATACTAGTTTAAATCGACATATATCAGATTCAATCTACCCTCATCGAGCTGCCAATCATCCTCAAAATCGGGATTTCAAATATGTTAACGAGCTAAATCGATGATACGTCGATTTAAATTAGAATGTACCGATTTATATTGACTTATCATCGTTATAAATTTCCCATGATTTGATACTGATTGTCTGTCAAACCCTTTATAAATATTTTATAGGCCAAAATTGTATTGACCTTTGACACTTTCTGTTCAAAATCCAATCTATCATCCAATTCCACCCTCATCCACATACCGAACCACCACCTAGAAAAGCTGCAACATCCAAT
>JAODAF010132797.1:0-10447 GCA_027574765.1 Molpadia intermedia | reverse complement strand
TTGGTGTATGTGTGTGTGACCACAATATCTTAAAATTAATGCTGAATGGATGGGGTACTTGGTATGTATTGTGTTTGATGGGTGGTAGTATATGACTCCTGTTGTTTGGTATGCAAGTTTCATGAATATTAACGATTAAGCTGGTTTTAATGTAAAAAGTTAATATCTTTCACCCTGTATGGTTTATTAGGCATGAAGGTATATATTGGTAGTATGCAATGATGTGATGTGGACGACAATATCATCAGGTAGCGAATGAGCTTAGAAGTAAAGTTGTGAACACAACATCTCAAGAACTGAATGTTTGATGTGATACTCGGTATGTATGATGGCTTTGGGTAGTAGATTACAAGAACCGGTACATCTTCTCTGTCGGATGGGATAAACATATCAACATTTTCTCTGACTCCGGAGAAAACTTTCACCATGTCCAACATCATCCAATGCCAAGGTGGCCAGATGACATAATAAGTATGTAACTAAAGACGGTCTCACATTACGGTTCGGTCACATTACGTCACTACTGGCAGTTGTCGATGGAATGTAGACAGAGTAGGTGTGAGAGCACTTGACGGAACAGACAGCCCCTAGACGACCCCCTATTGGTCTGTGGATGTCTTATGATAATTAATGAGTGGGCTTAAATAATCTTAAATAATATGTTTGACCTGTATGATTGATTTGCTAAAACTACAAAGGAATATAGTGGTAGTATGCATAATCTGTGGTGGTGCACAGCCTCGTCCTTATTAATTAACATTGCGTGAGGGCGCCAGTTAGAAATAAGTTAGGTAAAGCTTGTGAACATGATATCTCAAGAAGGGAGGGTTGGATAGATCTAATATTTATAAAAATGTTATTATCTTTGACTCTGTTTGGTATATCTGTTTCATAATCCTTCAGTGTGGGCATCAGAGGTAAGTTATACAGCTTGTGAATAGCTCGGGAAATCTATGTTGGTTTAACATGATACTATGTTATACATAGGTGGTAGATGACCCATATCATTTATCAAGCCCACATGAATATTAATGAGGGACTAACATATTTTAAACTGACAATGAAACCAGAACAGAGAACATAACAAATATTTTGGGATCAGAACTTGAGACAAATGTGTCTGGTTTAAACTGGATGAAACATGATTTTTGATCAGGGTGCTAAATAAGGACCCTAGTCCTCCATCCCACTTATTCCAAAATGTTGATTTGCCAGCCCGCCCACTTTGTGTTTTTTCTCCACATTTACGACAGTTAGTAAAGAAGTATCTTTGTCCTCCCTCCCATTAAACTTTGTTTTTTGGCCCCACTAAACGGAGTGGTTCCCCACTCCCCATTTCTGATCATATTTCATCTTTGAAGAATCTTCACATGTATGTTCCGTACAAACTGTGACAAATTGGATTACTGTTGGCATGTTAATGACATAATTTACCTATTTGAAGTTTTCTAATGTGTAGTGAAAATAAATCCCCTCCCATTTTGATTACAGAGCTCATGGACTGGCAGATATTATTTTGACCCACAAAGAACCTGTTAGAGTTGCTCGGTTTAACCCTGCCTTCAAGCACATTGTCACCGCTTCAGACGGATCTGTAAGTCGTCAGTCTTAATTGAATACTCGCTAATATTTTTTATCACAGATCCCATTCATTTTAATGAGTGGGCTTGTCTTAAGGTAAATTGTAAAAAGTACTTATTTTGTCTGTGTATGATCATATTTGGTACAAAGATATATAGTGTGATCGGGTGCATGTAGAGCTCGATGAGCTCATCATCATGAGCGAGGGCAGCAGATAGGAATACTCAGTAGCTGAACCCCTATTGGTTTTGACACAGATAACATGAATATTTTAGTGGGTGGGGCTTAACGTCAATTTCTTACAAGTTGATATATTTGGCCAAAAGATATGTAGTAACAGTATGCAAGATTTGATGCGAACAATGTCATCTCATTAATTATTCATGAGTGAGGGCGCCAGATGTATGGAATGATGTGTTGCTTGATTTGTTTGGTTGTCATGGCTTGTAGCTGTAGATCATGGTAATTATCCAGAAGGTTATTGTGGATAATTTCATTTATATTCAATGCAGATGTCTAGGCTAATATGCCTTGACATTTTGTGGTTGGGTTGGAGCTAATATAACAATGGTGGTCCTTGCACTCTACTGAGTGTGGATTCCTAATACACTCGTTAAACCCAGATTTTAATACTTTGTAATCTCTTCAAATTTCTGTAACTTCACAATTATAGAAGAAATTTTAAAAGAACATTCCAATTATTAATCCAGTTTGTATCACATGTTTAAATTATTTTCATGAATTTGAAGATATTCTAAATATTTCTCTTTCTAGGTTGTGAAAATATGGGATTATGAAACGGGAAATATAGTGTTTGAATATACTCAAGCTCACAATAATAGTGCAATAACGGCAATGACCTTTGACAGCTCAGGTCGAAGGTTAATCACTGGCGGAAGAGACGGAAAGTTAAAAATATGGAACTACAACAATGGTCACTGCCTTAAAAAACTAGAAAAGGGTAGGTCAAGTTTACGATTTCTTGTTTCATAGACTGATAGTTGGAATGTAGATGGAGCTATAACAATAATGCAAACCTAGTTTTGTAAGTTATGTCCTGAAATGTGAATATGTTTTACATTTCAATATAAACAATCTCCACCTATCCAAAATGTGGACACCTTGTTGATTTTTTTACACTGACTGACTGTGCAACATATGGTTTGTATGCAGTGGTAGTGGGCTTGAAAAAATTAAATTAAATTATTAAATTGTGATAAAAGCCAGAGCAATGGTCACTACCTCAAAAATAAAGTGTACAGATTGTCTTCTTTACTTCAACGGGAGGATTAACATTAAGTACTGACACAGTTCATGATTGTTGCATTATTACGTAGCTTTCTATGAAAAAATGAGGCAGTTGTACTGTAGCACATTACTGCAAAATGGAGTTAGGGTTTTGCTAAGCTTTGCGGTCATCTTTATCACAGGAAACGTTGTACATAAACTTGTACAATATATTGCATCAAACTATTATTCAGGAATATAACCCAGTCTGAGACTGTCACAGATGACATTGAATCTTGATTTAACTGAACATTTAGAATGGATATGAAGGTTAAACAAACAAAATATTAGTTTAAAAAGAAAAGTTTTTTTACAGATGGATCTGAGGAGGTCACAGATGTCACCTACGTAGAAATGAACAAGAACCGGTACATCTTCTCTGTCGGATGGGATAAACATATCAACATTTTCTCCGACTCCGGAGAAAACTTTCACCATGTCCAACATCCAATGCCAAGGTGGCCAGATGACATAGTAAGTATGTAACTAAAGCCGGTCTCACATTATGGTTCGGTCACCTTATGTCACTACTGGCAGTTGTTGACGGAGTGTAGACAGAGTAGGTGTGAGAGCACTTTATGGAACTGACAGCCCCTCGATGGCCCGGCCCCCTTACGTCAAATTCAAACATGTTTGATTTTGACGGATTTGAATGATTGACAGAAGGTGTGAGAGGACTGACGGAACTGACAGAGTGGATTACATCAAACAGAATCATTACATGACAGTGACGGAGGCACTCCGTCTCACTCCGGCAGTACTCCGTCTAACAGACGGAGTAATGAAGGAAGCTACCGGAAGACTAATGGATTGCTTACGCAAGGTTCCGTCAGTTGTCCCTGTCAAAGCTGGTTCCGTCAGATTTGTCTTGACGGTATAGTGTGAGAGAAAACTGACGGAATGGGGGGAGTATTCCGTCTATACTCTGTCTAAAACTGCCGTAATCTGACGGAACCATAATGTGAGACAGGCTTAAGAGACCCTCAAACTGAACATCATGTCATGTATTTCAACACTCGATGGATATTCATAGCGATCACATCGCTAGAAATGTCATTTGACATTGTTACATAGCAACCTCATAGCAACCTGAAAGTCTAGAGGGGTTAAGTCCCACATTCAGTGAAATGTTTGGCAATGCCAATAGATATCCATATGTCAAGTTGGGCGGAATGGAAATGGAATGGTAGTAAAATATAATTTAATAAGGAATCACTATTTCAGCAGGTTATGGTCGAGCAATTAAATATTTCAACATTGTCAGTGATTCTCTCATATTTTCAGGTGTGGGTTTAAATAAAAGTGGTGATTTATCATCAGAAGTAATGTAATAAAGAGAAATTTGACCAATTAAAATGTTGCCATGATTGAAAGTCTTTTCAATTACAAAATATTACTTTTGTCATCAGGTCCTTCCGACATGTCATGGATGGCCGTTAGCCCAAGATGAAAAACTGTAATTCTCAATTCCAGCGGCAAGAAATGTAAAAAATGGCCTCCATTATATTCCAATATTTTTCTAAATGTTTTCTTTAGTAATGTTATGATGAGGGGAATTTGCTTTGGGTGGTTGACAAAATCCTGGGGATTAGTGATTTATATTGTAATTTATTAGAATCCATACATGGAGAGTTCATGCTTAGCAGGAGGGCAGATCTGCTGCTGGTAAGGTGTTATTATACCTACGTCTCGTTATTTCATGTTTGTTTTTTTCCTCAGAAAAGAGGTCATAAGCAAGATATCTTAAGTGTGACCTCCTGTCCTCCAACTCTCCTGGCAACCTCTAGTTATGACGGTGAAGTAATCGTTTGGAATCTTGTATCTGGCCACACCTACTGTCATCTACATGCACCGGAAATCACAACTAACGTGGAGGACGAGCGTAAGTACCAGCTTTGAGCTGTTAAAAACCAATGACAGCCATGGAGGCATAGGTGGTATGTCCCTCCCCCCTCCGTTCCCCTCACCTTAAAAAATGTATGTGATATTAATAATGGATATGCCTCCCCGATGGGCTGTACCCCAAAAATTATTGATATTCCTGATTATTGGTAGGAGCTGGCCACATTTCTGGATCATTTCCAATATGAAATGTTGACATTACTAAAGATGAAATAGTTTTCCCGCACCTATTTTTGTTTCTGCAGTAGATGAAGATACAAGTGTCTGCCGATTAGTATTCATTCCATCCCGGAGAACTCTGAAAGACACCGCTCAGTTGATCGCTAGCGGACCAAAAGGTAAAACTATTACCGTCTACATAATTTCATGCAAATGGTGTCCTGATTTTCCTGAGGCAGATTACCCAAAAGAAGTTGTAGATCTATAGTAAATTGTGTGTGAACAGATTCTTTTGTGTGTTTCATCTGAAATATATGTGCACTTTGCAGTCCATTTTGTTTGTATCTCCCATAAGACTAACCATCATCACATTATGGCGCTGCAAGACACGAGTCCAACGATGATTGTGTACTAATAAACACACCTCTAGCTTGTTAACACCTCTTAATAGTTATAGGTGATGACTGGCATAATAAAACTACATTCAGTATTATACAATATTGTGTATGTCCAGGTGTTTATGCGTTTGCCTAGGCACTGAGTGATAATTGTATGTTTGTCGAAAGGGCACAAGATCATTAGATTATTTCTGATTTGGTTAGTTCTACTGGAACCTATTTAAAAGACCAGATGGGTAGAAGCAATAAATTCTGTCTAGAGTGATTTAATGATCACATTACTATTAATTACATAATGTTGGTGTTGCGTCAACATTAATTTTGATATTAAAACTGATGCCAACTAAAGCTGCATGGTTAACAACTTTGAAACCTTGGGAGCATTAAACTATGACCTAATCTTTATAATTCATTAAAAATACAGTAAAAATTAACTCTTGTCACTCATTCATAACAGGTCTACATCCTGTTATGACTTAGCCAAGATATTTACATGTAGGCTCTGGTAAAAATAAACATTAGCAACATCATAAATATCATTAACCCAGATAGGTGCCAAAGATTTATGTAAAATCCACTTAAACGTTTACAATCACATCAACCCTTGAACACTGCACTGATACAATGCAAGATGAGTCTTAAACAACAAAGAATGTGGCAGTAAAGGTTGCAATAACCATTCCTTGAAAGACAGATGGATAATACATGGTCCTTTTAATGTATGAGGCAGGGTGGACTGAGATGGAGGGGGTGTGGATGGGGTGGTAGCAGCAAAGGGATGGTAATTGGGATTAGGTAAATGATTCATTTGGGGAAATATATGACATGAGAGGCAGAAAAAGGATGTTTGTGGTTCATCGCAGAATTACTAAATAGTAACTTTCAATGAAACCAATTATATATTTGCTGATGTAATGAGATCTTTATATATTAAATAGCAATAAATAATATGAATATGACAATATTTACTTTGGGCCACAAACACATACTTGACATGGTTTAAGCTGCTGTAGCAGAAGCCATGACCCCAAACTATCAACAAATAACCCAATGACAGAAGAGAACTTTATTAAAACAAATTTGTAAAATTGTTGCTATGGTTACACCTAGGAATTTCCATAATTTTAGCAGAATCACTATCCAAAAATTCCAACAAATAACCCATAGACAACAGATAATAGCTGTAGTAAAGCATTCTTGTTGTATTATTTTGACTTTTTCATTAATATCAAATCAATATTTGGATTTTTCAAGTTTTGAAAACTATATTGTGGTATGAAGTCATACATCGACTCCCATCCTTCCCATTTTGATATGATGTATTCAACAAGCACATGACATGGCATTCCACTACTTCAATATACTCCATGTCAAGTCAGTGTTTGTCAGGCATATATTAAAGAAGCTAATTGAGTATGACCTTCAAGAAATATAGAAGTAAAAATGTTTGTTACTAAATGGTTAAAGACCAATGTCCTCATGCAATAAGCTTTTCTGGGCATAATTTGCATAAGTTTGCATTGGACCATCTTATTATTTTGAATGATGCAACATGCCTTCCTCAATATATTACAAAATATTGTATTGTAAGAATACAAATCTTCCTATTCTGATAATCTGAAGATACCATCTGATATTACAAACTATTTAAGTTATTGACCCTATCTAAACCTAATCTTCCAGAGCCGGGGGTTCATCAGTTGTCTGTATTTGAGAAAACCTGTTATTTTATAATCAATTGATCCATAGCTTGATTTGCTAGTGAATATATATAACAGAGTCTGTGAAGTCAAGCAATTTCACACCAACATATAGACCTATATCTTTTTAGTCTGGGTTACTATTAACCTTTGGTTCTGGGAGGTCAGAGTTTGCTAGGGTCCCTTGTTAAGTTACATCTGAAACAGTTTTGAAACTCAATTAGCAACTTTAATGTATTGATGATCTACTATGCACTATGAAATTGTTTGCTGAATATACATGGCAATGCATTAATTAAGCAATGGTTGGCAGGTTTGCAGGTAACTGGGTGTGAGGATTTTCCTACTTACTAGTCTGCGATGGGGTAGTTGTAAGGGTAGTAATTATTTCAGTCAATTCGGTCTGTTCTTGGGTTGGTGTTATCTCTGCTGTTGTCACTTCAACTTGTGGTGTTGTTTCTTCTGGACTAGATGTCGTCTCTCCTTCTGTGGTCTCTCCGGGTAATTTAGAAGTAGTCGGTTTTGGAGTAGGTGGTGTCGGTGTTGATGAAATTGTAGTTTTTATGGTCGGTGGTCTAGTACTTTCAGCAAAAGGTGTGGTCATCTCTGAAGTTGTCACTTCCGCTGTCGTTTCCACCGGAGTTTGTTGTGTAGTACCAGGGGATATTGTCTTACTTGGTGTTATTCTAGTAGTACTCTCTGCTTGTGTAGTTTGTGATTCACTAGTGACTTCGGGTACTGTTGGTCATTTAAGAAAGTTACAATAAAACCTGTTGCTCTTCTCTTTCTCCTTTTTGTAACACCCAAGTCAACAAAGAGATTGGACAAATCCAAACTTAAGATATTCCTCATTGGATGATACTGACTATATGAGGTGATAGCTAGCCTAATAGTACAACAGAAGTTGAGGCAAGGAAACCCTTTATTTAGGCCTATGAAAAAGACGATCTGCTAGCTATTGGTCTAAACTTGAAATATATTATCCCCAAAAAGAAAACCTGTTGTCTGCTTAACAGAGCAGGAATTTTACTTAAGGTTGGGTCATTGCCTTCCTCCAACTTCAGTGTTCTATGCCTAGACTATGGGCCTATAATTCCATTACTCACCAGAAAATGGTATAACTAGTAGATTGATTGACATCAAGAGAAATACTCCTGGAATGATAGGATGGGGAAGGGGGGTGGACCCGTCTCCTACATCTTCAAAAGTTCCAAAAGAATTTTTAAATGTACACACTCTCTCCAACTTTGGATAGTTTTTACTTTGATGTGACATAGATAAATATCTTTATAGATTTAATAGAGGCCTAATGTTTAGTGATGTTGATCAGGTTTCTAAATTCAATTTTAATTGAAGTCAACATCAGTTGAGTGCAACATCATCTTTACATAAATATCAAAATGATGCAAGATAAGTTGTATGTTCAATTGAATTCAACATCAGTTGAGATCAACTTTATTTCAATTCATTTGAATTCAACATCAATTTAATTCAATATTAGTTGAATTAAATTCAACATCACTTTAACTCAATTGAGCATCAGTTGAATGCAACATGAGTTGTATGTTTACTTCAACATCAAAAGAAAGCAAGTTCAATTCACAATGCTCAATTCACTTCAACATCATTTGGGATCAACATAATTCACTTGAATTCAACATACATTGAATTAAATATTTATAGTTTAATTAATTTCAACACAATTTGTCATTTCAACTGAACCCAACATCAGCTGAGAACAAAATCAGTTGAGATCAACATTAGTTGAAATCAACATCAGTAATTGTTTTATCAACAATGTGTTATCATCACCATCAGAGTAACTACGCAACAAATATTGATTGTATATTTCAAAATATGAGATTTGCTCATATGGAACATATCAACAAGCCCTGCAATAACAGAAATCCCTTGTAATACCTCAAACTTGGAAATATCGAAGGCAGTCATATTTTAGGGACAGGGTATAGGGTTCTTAAAAATAAATTTCTTGAATTTCTTGAAGAATACAAAAGTTCAAAGATGTACTAATATAGGAAGTAAAAATTCAAGGAATAATTAACAATTGTATCCTAAATTATATTATTTTATCCTTAAAAACAATAATTCCTTGTAATTAAACAGCATTTCACTTACCTACATGTATCAATATAAATCATCCATTCTTACATCGCCTCTGGAGTAGATGAGTTTATGCCCAACAAGGAATTTATGACTGATATGAACTAATGTTTCCATTAGGCCAAAAGACTCAAAATATTTTTTTTTTTAATCTGATACAAAATGAGTTATTGTATTACAAACACAATAATTTTTAATACAAGGACACACAGGAGAATAATCTACAATTGGATATTTGACAGAAAAATTCTAACAGATATATTTCACTAATCCGATGACAATTTTACTTAGATAACTAGCCACAGATAAAGCACAGATAAAGCCTAAAAGGGTCATATAGGCGTCTATAGGTGCCAAATATAAAAAAATTCTCACCCAAGCCCAAACCAGGGTTGGACTTGGATGAATGTGGTCTCTCCTTTTGGGGCCCATTTCTATTGCTGCACCGGGGCCCTGTTGCTCCTTGCTACGCCACTGTATGGCGGTCTCGAAACCTCATGCAAAATAGTTGTCATTCATCGATAAAGTAATGTTAAATTATACACAGCTTGTGGAAAAGACAAACTATTTTGTATACGCAAATGTGAATTACGTGTACGTGTTTTACTCAGCCAATCAACAAATTTGGTGAAACTTATACTATACATTTAAATATTAGGAGTTTTAGTCACGGAAAGGTTTCTTATTGTTAATCTGGGGTCACTTTTAGCTTTAAAGCCTGAATTTAGTCAGCACATTTAGGTTTGAGGCAACACTAATATTGACAATAATAAAATCTTGATTAAGAAGTCTACGTCGGTGAAATGTTTCAATCCATAGCAGCCGGGTGATGAAAAACTGCAATAAAATGTTCAAAGCCAGCAAGACCTCAAAGCAAGTTAGTGTTCAATTAGATATGGCCTAGGCCTTGGCATAACATTATAGTGGCCTAGAGACATAACCCGCAACATGTTGTATGGCGTTAGTGCATACAATTTTGAGTAATCGATCAGGGGGTAAACTAACAACATTTAACCAGCGCTGTGTTTAAAAAGTATTTAGTCGTTAGCGTTATTGCCTACAAATGAACAATTCTACATTGATAGAGTAGTAAACGAACACCAAGTGACAGCTAATTAACCAATAACAGGTCAGTATACTTAATACTGGATTGGTAATGATGGTATATAGAATTGCTTATAAAAGCATTAGCTAATTACATTAAAACGAGCAAATAGAAACTGACCTCCCATCGACCAGTATCAAGATTCATAGTACGCACGTTCCCCCAGTAGACTATAAATTAAAATAATAATTCAT
>JAODAF010132686.1:0-10447 GCA_027574765.1 Molpadia intermedia | reverse complement strand
ACCCTCGACACTTGTGATAGAAATGTATATTCAACATTACCTGTTTTGTAGTTCCAGGCTGTTGTTTATTAGTTGCTTGATGCATATATATAAATGGGTTTATCGACGAAACCGAAACAGCGAAGCAATTTCTTTGCTTTTACACATTTTTATAAATGTAGAATGTGCCGTTAATACTTAGAATGTATATTATATTTCCGTATATATTTAAGTATTTTTGGGAAGATTAGCATGTTTAATTAAAATCTTTATTTATGAATTTATGAAGTAAAATATATTTTTATGATAATTACATAAAGTTCAACTTGAATTGAACAAACTGTGAATTTACAAGCATTGAACTGTATAGTGTTTACCCCCTCCCCATCCGCTAACCAACCAAAATAATTTACGTGAGTACAAGCCGACATGTTTTTGATAAGTACTAACGTGATTGAACTATTATTAACGTGTTAACTGCTTTCTTCATAAGTTACTTATTTGACTGAACTCTTTTGAACATCAGATTTTTATTAGTCTATAACCGTGTAAATATCGATGATGGCATATATATTTATCGACCAATTAAAACAGTGAAATTCTAAATACAAATTTTCAGTGCCATTAAACAATAGTTCTCTGAACTTGGGAAGTACCGCTTACACATCCAGTTATGTGGTAATTTGAGTTTAATAAGCTGCACGTCGTTCGGGTTTATCTGCGTCGAATGACTGATTTCTACTTGTTATCGCGAGAGCACAGGCGGGTAATTTCAAATCAATTTCTGATTAACCACTTGATATGAATTTAACATGATAATATTACAATAAAGAACACAATAACTGGTCTTTGGATTCACTATATTCGTAAATCAATACTGATATCTTCATACCAATAACTTCCAAGCGTCTTTTCGAAGTAATTGGACTAAATTTGAACTCTAAGTACTATTGATAAGTTACAAACTTATTGGAATAGTAACGAGTACATATATCTGTCACTCAGAAAGATACATGTTTTCCGTCAAATTAATATAACGCAAGAATTGTCATTAGATATACCATATCAAATAGTATTACAACATTTTGGGTATTTCCTATATGGACTTGGTAGAAACTGTATCGAAGTTTATTGAAATGACATATTACGAAACCATACATCACATCAGCTCATGTGACATATTTAGAAACATATTCTGGCTTAAGATGTATCACATGTCATCCTGTCACCCATTTTATTTGGTATTACAATGTAGAAAAATATGACACCCTGCACAATATAATCCGAAAGGTTTCTCAAATGTTATAAATAATGTTTTTGGACAAAACGTCGGCTATGTTGGACATCAACTTGACACATTTTGAAGTACTATATACAAATAAAATAATGTTCAAAAAGATATTCTCTTTAATATCACACCCTGCATATTATAATTGGAGGATTTCTTCCAATGTTATGTTAAAATAAAGGTTTTAAGCGAAAACTTCGGCCATTTGGATCCCATTCTGAATTTCAAATTTGGAATTAGGCTACACCAAGAAAATATTGTTTCATATCCTAAAAAAATAAACATGGAATTTGATTTGGGTCATTCGCTCAATAATCTTTACATGACATTTAATTGGATTATGCTACGATATTATTATATTTTAGAAAATATGTTTAAGCATTTTGTTGGTCCCTACCGCAGATTAAGGTTGGACCACTAATCAGGGATGAAATCAGCCAATGGCCGAGATAGGAGGGTCTATGTTTTGCAATACGTTAATTAATTTCACCAAGATCGATGATTTTTATTAACGGACCTGGTTCGAAATCCCACAATACCATATACCACAATTACATCGGTTTTCAATCACATTCCTGCTCTCTAAGTTCTGCCGAAATATGAAATTGATAGAACTGAGAATGTAAAGCGCACGAACGCGGATCTGCATGTGCACCGAAATTTGTGTTGAGGGTGGAAATCGTGATAGTTTACTGTAAAAATAAGATAATATTAGTTCGGAAGAAGCCGCTGGTCCTTCGTTGCTTCTCTGTTGTTTGATTTGTTGTTTGACTCGGAGATTTGCCGTAAAATGAAATTGCTAGAATATGGCAAATAATGCGCGTGGATGAATTCATTATCTTGTAGGTCCTAGGCGAAACCTGGAAACTTTGAACTTGTTGTGATTTCACATCATATTAGTTTCCTGTTACCTGGTTACCGGGAATTTTCTGCCAGATAAAATAATTGCAAACTGCAACAATTAACATTTGCATAGGAGACTTAATTAGTGTATGCGAAGCCTATAGATGGTTGTCCTAGGTTAAACAACCCCATAAATATTATGGGAGTCATAAGTCATTAGAGGGGATTCGAATATACCCACTCCCCCGCCTACTTAAAATATTGTGGAAATATAATCCGCCCTTTCCCCGGGGATCGGCCGCCTGCGTGAGTTAATTGAGTTTTTAATTAGTTGAATTTAACTTGAACTATAACAATGCAAAACCACTACGTGATCTGTCAAGTAAAGCTAACTTATTAATTAAGAGCTCATCAATCTTTCCCTTGTGAGTTGCGGTACTTAACGATTAAAGTGAGAGATTTGTGTAATATATATATACTAGGCATATCCTAGAGTTTACAAAATAAGTTACTTTTTAGGTGTTTATTTATTAAAAGAAGATTGCTAGTTTCGTGGGAGGCAGTCAAGATTCACTGATTTATTTGGACGTTCAATCTGTTTTTACGAATTAAAGGAATATACTGTATAATAATGCGGCAAGCGCAAACATTATTTGAACATTAGTATTCTTTGAACCCTGATTTTGCATACCAATTATTGTAGTAATTAAATGAAGAAAGTTTCATATACAAATGCTTAATGCCATGATTCAATGTTCACAATACAATTATAGTCGATGGTGATCGTATACTACATTGGTTTTATAAAAAAAAAACTGTTTCGAGATTCGTGCTTGATATAATTCAATCGTCATTAGTCTTACACATTTTTAATTTGACTGCAATGCAGCAATTGTATTTAGTACTTATAATAGGAAAGAATATTGCCTTGAAACGCGAATGTAGGATACATGGTACCATATATTCCAGTAATATATAATGACATCACGACCATGAACAATTTCTACTTTTTACCCGACCTACATCATAAGAAATGCAATGTTGTTTCATTAAAACAGTTAATTGACTTGGGAATATCAAAGGCGAAAAGGCAATTAACTTACACAGTATTGCAATCATAAATATCCATAGTCAATGACATAAACTCTACAGAAATGGGGTGAACGCATGCGCGAAGTTGTAGCTTTGATTCCATTGTTTGAAGAATCTGATATTACTATATACATAAAAATGACAATTATTATCACTGGTGAGTATGATGTTATTCACCTTGTCGATATCGTATAATTTTGTTGCTGTGTATTTGCTTAACCTCTCCTTGTACGGGCGTCCGTATCTGTCATTGTATATCCATAAATATATTATATTAAATATATATTTTAACTTTCAAAGCAAAGAACCATGCAAATGATACTCTGCAGTTCCATTGTAATGGGGGAAGGCGCATTTCCTCTTTATTAAATTACTTGGTACAAAGTATATAGCTACGATTCTGTCATCTGCCCGTGGTGTGCCATTTGGTAATTGAGAACACACTTTAACAGGTTGTTTACCTGTGCATCAGTAAAATAGACAGTTAATTTTAAAAGCGAAACATCTATAACGGTAAGTGGTTACGGTTTTCGCGCAAAGCTCGTTTGTACCTAACATCGCTTTCAGCATCGATTTTAACCGAAGGACCCGTTCTCTTAATATACTCTCTCTGTCTCTTTCATTCTAAAATGCATATATCTAATAAATCAGTGAGTTTTCATCTCAGTCTTCAGGAATCTGTGTACTTAGTGACAGATCTGTCTTCTTCGCTCTTATATTCGACAATAAAGGAATGAAAGATTACGTGTTTTAAATAGATAAATGTTCATCATCACAAGGGTTAAGTTTGGCGAATTTGGTAGACACAGACAATAGCGATTCGAAACATTAATAGTTTGTTGTAGTCATGTTATATGTTATCAATGCGTATTGGGAGATATCTTATTCTCTGTTCACGTATAGTCGTATGTTATATATCATTTAAACGAAAGTCAATAAATTATACAAGTACACGTATACATGTTATAAAATAATGAACGTGTTAGTTGCGGAATAATAACGAATCCCAACAGAGTAAAGTATGAACATATGAATCGATGGAATGTAATTAATAGTTAATAATTTTGATCAGGTTGGCAAAATAGTATTTAAATTTACTTATGAAAACAACAAACAGATCCCAAAAGCGTTACTGTACTTAATATTAAGCTAAGCGCAGTGTTGTTGTCAAATATGATATTGTGTTATATCTATATGACGTTGTCAGTTGGGTAGCTAATAGATATGTATGAGGGGGAAGAAGATAGTTTCAATTTAGAAGCTCTGGTTATTGCCATGACTAAGTTAACCATCGCTAAAATGTCTAGGGCTTGAAGTCACAAGTAGTCACATCCTCTGGGGATATATTTTTACGCTGCATGAACTGACTTTCAAATCAGCCTTGTTAATGGACGTATCTATCCTTAAATCATCCAATTCCTCCAAAAACATTTCTCATGTCATGTCCATATTATGTTACATCAGCTGTGCATAATTCATTGGTCATAGGCCATACAACCGGAACTACTTTCATTGTTAGTGTGGTGTGCTTTTCACTAATCCTTTAAGTGCAAGTAGTAGATGGGTTTGTTTGCAGAAGTGCTGGTAATTCCCAAGGGTGTAAGTGGTGATAAGAGATATGATGCACTAGTGCTTGCTCAAAATTGTATAGGAGATGTATACAATATGACTTATGTGTATAGTTTCAGTAAATTGGTCTAGATAAATGTAAATGTATAATTCCCCATAGTACAGTAAATATCACCTTTGTGTTCATATCCACCCATATTTGTATTGTATCAGAATATAGAAAATGGTATTTAATATTGGAAATATCTAAACCATGTATAGTTTCTTTGATACATTAATTGTAGTAGTGAAATATTTTAAGCTACTGCAACTTTTAGACCAAATGTAGTAAGTTTCTTTATCCAGAATATGATCGCGACTTTGCTTAGTAAGATAATAAAGTGTCACCTAACCAAATATAAGAAGTCTTTGGCCCCTCTCGTCCACATTTCCATATCTATGATTTTGCTGAAATATATATATCACTTTCAAATTAAATATCAGAAATGCTCGTTGCATATTTAAACGGAAACACCAAGTATGTTCAGGGACACACGTATACCGTAAGCTCGGATTAAGCTACATTATATATATATCAGTTTGGTCCATACATTAGATGCGGTAAAATAACTTCTCTATAGAAAGGCAAGTTGTGGGAGGGTGGTAGGTCACCATCTTTTTTCTTTCGTTGTATTGATCCATCACATTGATCATCACCTTTGTATTGACAAAGGTTGGTCCATAAATTAGTTGGGGAAAGTAATCCTTTATCGAGGGGGAGCTTTGTGGGTGGTGGATGTCTGACCCTGACCATACTTTCCCATCTGGAAA
Organism: Molpadia intermedia; assembly: GCA_027574765.1. Taxonomy (NCBI): domain Eukaryota; kingdom Metazoa; phylum Echinodermata; class Holothuroidea; order Molpadida; family Molpadiidae; genus Molpadia; species Molpadia intermedia. The sequence goes on along the minus strand of JAODAF010132686.1, from coordinate 4,866 downwards.
GTAGGTCAATTTTTTTTTTGTAATGGTATATCATAATAATAAACTTTGTTATGGCAACGTTTGGTTTGATAAATTAGATTAGAGGTAAAATTTTAGGGTGATTTCCATCCGGGTCTGCGGTCTGCTGCGGGAAGATTACCAACATCATGATTTCGGGTTCTGTATTGGTTGTGTATGGCTTGATGGTAGTGAAAACAAAAAATTTCACTGTTAACATTAGGCAAAATAGCCCTACGTACTTAGTCCTATGATACATTGTTTTTACTAATATAATAGTCTGATAGGACTAATTTGTCATATTTTTACTAATTAATTCTAACAGTGTTTGTGGCGGTGGTTGATAATATCCATGAGGATACTATGCATCGTGAGGTTTCTACACACAAAGTCGATTTACATTGTAAAGCGTTTTGAAAGGTACCCATTGTTTCATCGTCTAATACGAAGTTCCCTTCGGTAAGCAGCATGCGTACGCCTCCCATGACACCTTTGGTGTGAGTTCAATGGGTACATACGCACACCTCCGGCTCCTCGTGAAAAAAAGTGTGTGTCATAGGTGTGTTTCATTAGTCTGAGTGCTGCTACAGAGGTGTCGGGTATTCCCCATCCTCCAGTAGATCATTTATTGAACCTCCAAGTGTGACATATGGTTTTCTCGAGAACAGCAAATAACTCATCCACGTTACTATATATTTTTCCTAATGGTGGATTAATCATTAACAGTGTCAACAAGAACACGGAGTGCGAAGTGTTTCAAAAATGTTCAACTTCGTATCAGTACGTTAAAGTTAGTATCGACATGTTTAAACAAACATGTCCAATATATATCAGCATGCCAAATTATATATGACAATGTTCATTTTTAGTTCGAGGATCGTTACTGATTTAGTCGCCGTATGGTTGATCCCGACATGATGAACCCGATGGAGACACGATTGAGGTGTACGTCGTATTCGGTTCTCCAATCGAGGACATGTTGAACTCGATGGAGACACGATTGAGTGGTCAATTTTTATTTCAAAAGTGGTTAGTGAAATTATTGCAAAAGTGGTTAATTTTTATTTCAAAAGTGTTTCTTTTCTTCAAAATTGTTTAAATTTTTATTGTAAAACTGGTGTATACACGGAACACCGTACATGTACAGTATAGTATCGAGGTGTGCTGCATCGCATAAACACATCAGCTGCGTCATCGTTTACAGTTTACAGGTATATCTGATCCGAGGGAAATAGTGCCACTGTGACTGGGGAGTTACATGATGTTTGCCTGTTGAGGCTGATTTTGTTATGCCGGACAGTTGTTTTCGGCGAAGGTGGTATGTGGACGAGACTACTGTGTCCGCCTTATTGGGTCAGCCCGCTTTGAGGCTCTAAAATTGGGTTGAACCTTTGTTTGGCTTATGATTTAGTTCGGGTGTTTTGATTCCGGGCGATGTTTGTGGAGTTTGTCTTCCTTTTTGTGCATGGTTCGTTGTTTGAACTGGGTTTCTCGTCCTGTGAACCCGTGTTGCTTGGGTCAATGCACAGTATGAAGGCATAGTCTGAAGGCATAGTCTGAAGGCACAGTCTGAAGGCATAGTCTGAAGGCACAGTCTGAAATCATAGTCTGAAGGCATAATCTGAAGGCACAGTCTGAAATCATAGTCTGAAGGTATAATCTGAAGGCACAGTCTGAAGGCATAGTCTGAAGGCACCGTCTGAAGGCACAATCTGAAATCATAGTCTGAAGGCATAGTCTGAAGGAAAAGCCATTGAAGCTATTGAATAAAGATAATCCGCAAATATATTCACCAGTAAAATTATACGTAGATCAACGTTTCAATATTTAAGTGTACGTAAAAAAACCTATATAGACCATATTTCCGTTTAATATCTTTATTCCGAATTAAGTTAAAATATCATGTCATTGAACTAACCTAAAGTTACCTTTGGTTATATACACACATTCATGTCCATTTTTATTTCAGCATGCCTTATTTCAGTATACAGTCCGTTTTGACAAACAAAATGGTCCCCTGAAGCAGGGAACGTGCCTAACAGAGAATTAAGTGCAAATACTGGGATGCAAAAATAAAGATAGTTGCTGAAAAATCCAAAGCAATTGGAAACGAATAATAATAATAATATTATGTGTGCAAGCGGGGTAGTAGCCGCATTGGGCACACAAAACACCAACCCATAAATAGGCGAAAGCCATAAAAGGAGGGCGACGGATTTCTGCTGGCGTATAAGACTGGCATCTCGATGTCGCGACCCGTGAACTAGTTTCGTATTATCTTTAGCCTACGTGTTCAACTTTCGGATTTGAATTTCTTCTAAGGGCGATGTAATACCCTTGTAGTAGGCTACAATAAAGGAACATTCTGTGTAGTAATTTATTGTATATAAGCCGATAGCTGTGGCGTATATGGCTTGTATGACGATATGTAGAATTTTGAGGGGGACCCATCTATTGGGATAGGTTGTATCGGAATCTCGCACTCGCGAAAAGTTAACCAGTTAATATAGTAATAACATAATAATATAGTCATTAAAACGCATTATTAATTGATTATAGCAAGTGTGTTATGGCTCCTTTATATGTATTATATCCAATACGAATACGAACCACAAATATTAATTATAACACTGCCGTGCTTTGTTTCTGTCCCCCTTCCCCCTAAGCTGGCATGAAATAAACAATTCAACAGGAAGAAGTACATAACTTACTAAATTGCAAATGTAAGATTCAACAAACGTACCCTATTGTAATACAATCCAATGGTCCAACCTTTCATTAACAAATTCAACGTGTGTTAAAGTCATATGCATAACATCTAACGGGGATCGGAAGGAATTCGTCATATTCTCCCACACATAATTTACAATATTCAATTCAATTTTCGTATACACATTAAAATAACAGGTAGCATATACAGGACACTAGAAAAACAAGAAGTTTAACTGAGCTAGCGACCAAGACAAGACAGAAAAAAGGATAGAAAGCAAAAATAAAATAGGGCCTAGTAGTGTTAACGTCTTACAAGAAATGTTCTCTGTTGCAATTCCAGCATTTTCCGCATTCGCATTAACAATGATAAACAATATATTCGTGCGACAAACACACACAATACTATCTAAAATGCCTTTTTAATTGCCTCAAATTTTATATCCACATCAGATCGTTAACGTAACATGATCGACTGGATGTTTCTCATTGTCAGACGTGCCTCATCGAAGATTGGTGATGTTTCTTTGAAGAGATAAATTATATTAAATAGGATATTAAATAGGATATAAATTTAGTGAAAATGCTTGCGTATCTTATACATATCGATTTTATTTTCACTAACTTTTGTCACTCCTCGATCTGCCGAGGCAGGCTTCAGGAATGGTGAAAATCTCAATAAATCTCTGATAAACTAAAGTACTCTGCATTTGTCAACATTACATATTCTCTCTTTGAGTTCATCTATTTTATGTTTATTTTTTCTGGAATACACATGGAGCTCTCAATATATATACTATATATTACATATGTGTTAGACAAATTCGCATGGTCCGTATAGTCATATCTCTTAATAGCTTTTAACAATCCATCCGGTACCAGTGACGTCATCTTGACAATATAGTTAGAATTGCTTACTATTTTACTATCATCAGAAAACCGAAAATAGTGCAATGTATAAAAGTTAAAATAATTTTAAAACTATACTCACATTATAACAACAAACACTCATGTAACAATTTTGCCAAGGAAAGAATATTTAAATTATATTAACTGGATTTAAGACCGCGTTATTGAGTGAGTGTGTAGTTTTTATGTTACACATTTGTTACATGTTGTGAATCACTGAACGTTTCCGTTTAGACTCACACTTGCGGACTTTAATGACCCATCAGCGTTTGGGGAAACGTTGTTTGTATCCTTCAAAGCATACGCGTTTTATTGAAACAAGCTGATAAATTAAAGGTGTCAAAGGCAAGGCAATTATTTCATTTTCAGTTAAGTAATTGTTCTTTAGGTGAAATCAATTCGACGTCACCTTATTCTCTTCATTTGTTAGTGTATAACCAGCATAATATGCCCTTAGCAATTTACGAGGCCTTTTAAGCTGTTCTTGTCGTCAAAGTGTAACCCACTGCAAGTGTCGCCTGGGTTTCCATACTTCATTTAAGATTAACATTTAAGAATGCTTGTAAACAAGGCGACTGTGACTATAGGGTGAAATACCACCGGTGGCTATATAAATTAACAGGTACCGGGTTGTTCATGGGTGCATGATGAGGATATGACAACCACGGGCCACCGGAGAGATCGCAGACGACCCGATATTGGACGTTTCTTTGCTAAACTTGTTCCCCTTAAAGAGAATAAAGACACCGAACTCCATAAAAGGAAGACAGTTTACAGGTAGATATGGAAAACACAACCAGACTGTACCAACCCCTAACTGTATTCGTCCATCCAAGAGAATGTGGAGGTGAATTAATGGGCTCATTGTAGGCAGGATTATTTGATGCGGGTGAACTTTTTTCAGGATTACGAACAGTCTTCATTTGCAATTGACTGAGCGTCATAATCTAATGCATTACATATATTGATGCTGATTCCACTGCATCCTTTTAAAGACAACTGTTTAAAGTTATATGGTAAGACAGAGCAAGTACATAAAAAGTAGAGAACAGCACATGTAATAACAATAATAATGAAGACGCTCATGGCGCAGTGACAAAACAGTGGAAGAAATATAACTAAAGTGGCCCATCAAATGAGTTTTTAGGGCAGATTTGAAGGAAGGCAGAGATGGAGACTTGATATGTTCTGGTAAGTCATTTCAAAGAAATGGAGCAGAAGAGGCAAAATAACGATTACCCCAGGATCTAT
>JAODAF010132575.1:0-10447 GCA_027574765.1 Molpadia intermedia | reverse complement strand
ACTTAACAAATCAATATACCGTAGATAACCCAAAAAACTACATAGACACGGTAGATTCAATAAATTGTTCATTTTACGTGGAAAAGTTATATAAACAGCTGGAACTGCGAAGAAGCTTGATTCAATTTAACAACATAATTGATCTAAAAAAGAAATCACTTTAGTGTAACCAGAATAAGCACAACCATGTGAACATTTATTGATTACATGATTGAAAGATTAGTAGGGTTACATATCTTCCAGGCACTCTTATAATAATAGTCTAGAGCTATCTTCAGATTTTAAAGTTTTTTTGCAAGTCACATACTGGAAAGAGAAAACATGCACGAGACTGAATCAAGCGAACGGAATAGTGCCATCCATATATAGTGACATTCATATATATAATAGGTGGCACACTTTTTCAATATATTCAGTATATAGGAGGATATCTTAGATAGACTGTTGCATTTAATTCTAATGTAGGCTACGGTACAACATTTGTGTGTATAATTATTACACATATTATTACTAGTACAGTCTTGTGCCTATATATATACGACGTGACATTTGTTGACAATTTCCTTCCAATTTAAAACGTCAAGACTCTAAATTTTGTTAAATAACGAGAGAGGCGAAGCCGAAACAAATGTTGAGTCAAGACGGTTTATTATCAACAATAGACAGCAAATTGTTGTTTATTCCTATTCTTACAACCCGATATTGCGTGAAAATCATCATTTGGGGCTAATTTAGCTTACCCGTTTTCATTATAAACACGACTTTAGCAAGTCAAATATCAGACAGTAAAGTGTAAATTGCCATTTTCGTAAATTGCACTAATCTGCTAGCGAACGTTAATTGGCTTACAAGTTTAGATCTGACTTCAAATCTGACTTGCACCTTAAAATACTAGGCATATATGTCATTGTCCAGCTAACTATAGGCCCGCGTATATCTCAGCCCGTGGATAACTCGGCCTGTGGATAATTCGTCCCAATTTATTAAAGATTTTCTAAAGTGTGCCTCTCAAAACTATCAATGTTGTGCGTTAATTAAAAGAGATGTACATATGCTATTGCATATAGGCTATAATAGCCTATGCATGACCATCTCCAACATCTCCAACATGATATACGTTTCCGAGATCCGCGTTGACATTCATTTGACAGAAAATGATAACCCAAGTTTTAGGTAATATAACAAGTGTACCATAGAATGGTGTGGAATTACTGCAATAAACGAGAGCGGGTTGGACATTTTTGCCAAATACTGATAAGGGTTAATTCTGTCGAATACCGTGGCATAAGGCCTTTGTTGATCGCGACCCATTTTTTGGAGGATAATCATAAGGCGGCTCAAACACGGCATAACCAATGAAGAACAACGAGTTTAACATTTATGGTTGGGGTAAATGGAGATGTTTGGCAAATAATCTGGTGAACCTAAGCATTCTCCGGGCGACCAAAAGTTAGGCGGCGACCCATAGTTTAATACATAAGGTACGGTACCGTATTAAAGCATCCGTCACACTTTAAATCATGAAACGCGTTATCATTGAACGATACGCCACAATACACCAGGATGGGATGCCGTATATAGAAAGTTAACACATGTGTTGGTACATCGTACACATTATTGGTTCGGTAACGTGCACACGTTTTTATTGAATTAATCGTACGTCTCTCGATGAAATATATAGCATATAATTTGTTATTATACCTTAAAAACACTTTTCATCTAAGGCCATTAAATTCGAAGTATAAAAACGTAAATTAAATACCATAAATGAGGGATCAAAAATTGTAAAAGAACTAAAAATAGAGTTCATGCTGTATGAGTTTGCATTTCGTCACGGGCTATTGCCCGTCACGGGCAATAGCAACCAGTTTAAGGAATATTTAAGTAAATATTGAATTAATCGTACGTCTCTCAATGAAATATATATTTGTTTTTATTACTTTAAAAACACTTTTCATCTAAGGCCATTAAATTTTAAGTATAAAAATGTAAATTAAATACCATAAATGAGGGATCAAAATTTGTAAAGGAACTGAAAATAGTGTTCATGCTGTATGCGTTTGCATTTCGTCACGGGCTATTGCCCGTCACGGGCAATATCAACCAGTTTAAGGAATATTTAAGTGTAATGTTTACTCACCGTAAAGCGATACCATTTATTATTTCAATAAATGAAAGTAATTTCGTATTACTGAGTATATCTGATCAAATGATTGAACAACTCATTAGTCAGGAGGTAATCCAAAATGGTATTAATACGTGATATGGGTGATTATTAAAATGCGGGTTTTAGTAGTGTTTGGTGTCCCCGCTTATATTGTGATAATTTTTAACATAAAAAAGCGCTAAAAACTTTTATTCATGTTACCCTGCTATGCTTTTATTCATGTTACCCTGCTATGCTTTTATTCATGTTACCCTGCTATGCTTTTATTCATGTTATCCTGTTATGCTCTTATTCATGTTACCCTGCAGTGCTTTTATTCATGTTACTCTGCTATGAAATATTAACTCAACACCTGAGTATGCTATTTTGACAAAGTATGACAATGGTGGTACCCCGTGCGTGTTTGCATGAACAATTTTAATGTATATTCTTTATAACTTCATTTAATGTAGTATATACATATTGCTATTGAACTACAAAGGGTTTTAGCATATTTAAGTTAACTGAAAGTACTGTATTGCAAATAACACAAAGTGTTTCAAAATTGGTCCATAATCTGGCATTGTTTTAAGAGAGGCAGTGATGACCTGTTATGAAGAGCAAGTTTAGAGTATCTGGTGGAAATGCAGTTTTGGTTCCTGCTTATATGCAACTGCGATTGTTCAAACCTCAATCTAACACAGATCCAGTTTGAGAGAACAAATGAAAGCAGTCTAGGATATATGTCATACACCAACTCACGGATGGTAACTCCAACATTTGATGTCTCGATGATAAAAGGGATGTGGTGCCAAAGTGCAATGTTCAATTAATGAGATCCATGTCATATTAATAACCTGATTTTATACAAATTTGTAGGCCAAACGATGTAAAAGGATGAAATTCACATACCTTTTTAGTAACTTTGTGTTTGAGTTCTGATTTTTGAAAATGTTTACACAAATTAGTCTAAAGGAGTCTTAAGACAATATTGACAAATCTTTGCTGTCATATTAAGCGGCTACTGTAACAGAATATTCATTTCTGTTGGATCTATAGTTATGAAATATTCGAATAAGAGGTGTACGTTGCTTAATGACGTGAATAAAAAAAAATGTTCATGACGGCACCCGTTGTCAGATTGATCAACTACACACCCGTAACAATCATTTTATGAAATCGTATTGTAAGTAAACCTTAGCCAGGACATGCTTATATATGTTTTCCAGCCCAGCGGGGTCTAAGGAACTTCTTCCAGAAAAAAATATATACTCCAGGCATCTGATATATAAAATTAGTACGCAGAGATTTTGTTACACTTACGAAAGGGGCGCGTATACATTGTGAGGATGAAGCCCGAACATGCGAGAGCTAAAGGCGCGAAGGGGCCGGCGGAGGGTCTGTGCAGGGTCTCTTCCAGACAAAATTTAAACTTAAGCACAGTTAGATGCGAATTCCTGGCATCTGATAGCCAAAACATAGTACACAGAGATTATTTACACTTACGAATGGGAGTGGGCGTAGAATGTGACACCAAAATATGAAGGGGATACCCCAACAAACCCGGATCTATACCTGTGATTCCATCTGACTACCGGTATATGCAAAACAACATTTCGATGAAGTTTAAACACAATAAAAACAAATTCAACATATTCAACAAGAAATGCCGTACGTCATCAATAATTTATAAACGTATATTCTTTCTTAACTACGAATTTGTCTGTCTTTTAAAATCAGGGCCGTGTGCTGCTGGCGTTGTCGGATACAAAATGCCTCGTTACTGTTTGTTTGGCGATTCCGTTAACACTGCAGCCAGAATGGAATCGACCGGTCAGCGTAAGTAGACTTCGTCAGTATATAGTTTATATCATTAATTAATGAGCATGATATTACTCTCTTTGCTGCAAAAGCACGTTTACACAGGAAAATAAAGGGGTTAATCAAATTGAATAACGAAAATTGACGAAATTGTATATACCAAAATGAATACAAACACAATCAAATGCAAATCGCGACTTAATCAAGTCTCTAAATTTCCTTGGCTTTGTGATTCAGATAGAGTCTGTTCGCAAACAATATTGACCTAACTATTTTAAATGAATAAGCTAGTGCGTAGATAACCTCTGCGCATGCGGTATTGACCAATTTGGGTCAACTGATATAAATTAATGCTATCTATAATCATGTTCCACACACTGTACAAGTAGTGACGTTAAAGATGACATAATTATTGTCTCCATATCGTTAGGAAAACATGTTACTTTCTAGTCGTATTATATCTGTTCATGAAGCATAATACACATATACTTAACTCCATATGGTGTATATTGTAGAGACATAGCCCCCGGTTAAATTTATCACACACGTTATTGGTTTTGCAATGCGCGTGCTTCTTTAATTAGTTTAATTGACGCAATAAAATCGGGACGATATATCACTAATAAATTACGTTATGTATGATCCCTGCATAATTTATGAACCGTATTGGCTTGAACAAGTGTATGCGCAGTATTTTCAGGAACACGAACAACCAGACAATTCCCGTATTAAATACAGTGTTAATTACGCGCGTCCATTTAGAGTTCCGGGCAAGTTGGCCAAAATATTATGAGAGGGCAATCGACGAAGTTGCAAATCCCATAATTTTTGCCATTACTTTTCCTATAGCTACTTTCTACTCTACCGCCATTTTAAGAGAAAACATTAACTTTTTCAACATATACAATAAACAACCAATTAAAATGCAGCATTTAGCCCATATGTACATAACGGTAGACATGACATACCGTACTTAACAAGCTATTTTATATACAGAAGTGAAATGTAGTAATACATGTAGTAACTAACTCTATCAATCACAATGCTCAACCAGGTAATTGCCAGTTCACCTAGGGAGTATAGTTGATTCAACAATATGGAATATGAATGTGTTGATCAATCACGGTGTACATATCAATTGGAATAGACCCGCAACCGTGTTAGCAAAGAGGTGTCTGTGTTATTAATATGTTAGCTTACCGTATCAATGCAAATAATGTTACATTGGTCTTCAACAAAGCCATTTGGTTATTAAAAACTTAAATGTGGTCCCGATAAAGTCATAACATATTTTAAAATATGTTATCACATAGCCTAAGTGAGTACAAGAAAGCCTGACTGTCTTATTATGGTAGCTCATACTACGTTAGCTAATTAATTACGCAAGTATAGATACATAGTGCTCTATGATAGATGAGTTAACGGTACATGAGTTTAAGTGGCTAATATATCATTCGGATCTGTTTAGGCAGAACAGGTATGGCAATCTATATACCCAGTGTGACCTCTGCTTGGCTTTATCACCATATCATAATTATTTGAATTCTGTTTTAACTTTTGTAAATTAATTTCTAAATTGGATTAAATTTTGATGATTTTGAAACTTAACGTGAACTAATACATATTATATATTCTATTTTACATGTTTATGCCAACTAATCTCGCATTTAATGTTTTGGTCAGATTCCACGGAAGGGATAATGTTTGGTTGCGAACGGGTGCATGCCTGTCCTTGTCAGCTGGCACAGTCAATGTCGACGTCGTTGCGTAAACATCGAACGTACGATATATATTACGACGAGTTTCAAACACCGCGAATTTGATTTTATATACACAGCAAGGCATGGCGCACTAATAGTATTACATTCATTATTGCATGTATACTGGATTTATCACTGATTTCTCCCAAACGTGTAACATTCTTAGTTTATCAGAACAATATTGTAAATCTTGCATGGCTATTCCGAAACTGCGGAGAGGTGACACTGAATATACCGTAGTTCGAGACTATCTAATCAAGCGACAATGATCTGAAAAGTTTGTAACCGTGTGTGGAGTGCATGGGCAAAGCGGAAGTTAAGTAGTTTAAGTAAAAATTAGAATAGGCTATTTTTGTTTTATTATGTTTGTTTCTCCATTAATTTAATGTATAATGGCGTAGACAGGTTAGTTTAGTCTATACTGTACGCGAGCATGTTTATAATTTAAAAGGCAACCTCTTGATCACGGCGAGTTAAAAGCAAAAATTATCGGTACTAACAGGTTGATGCTGGATTTACTATGTTTGCAGATATTCGTACATTCGTATTTTAACTCAAAGTTTATGTGTTCAAAACGATTTAACAGTTTTTGAAAGTTATTTAAAGTAATCATACTTGCTGACTGTGGTGATGTTTTGAATTGAACAAATTAAAAGTATATTTCCACACAAGTAGATAATATAGATTTAATAGATTTTACAGCACATTGAATGACACAAATATAAACTGCTCGTAATAATCGGAAAGCAAACTGACCAAGCAGTGGCGAAGCCAGAATTTAGGTATAGATGAAGTTAATCAAGTGTCTGGGAAGTGGATGGTCTCCCTTCCCCTTCCGTCGTACATACGCTGTATAATTAAGAGTGCGTATACGCTATATCATGCTATTTTTGAAGACAATTTTACACTTTGATGATTTCAGCGGTATAAAATAGCTGTTTCCCAATAGCGGGCATCTCAAGCCAACTCGGGAGCAATGTCCTGCTAGTGAAAAGTATTGTACAATTGTAATGGTTGTATTATTATTTCTACGCAAGATTCTGTAAAGATCACAGTATAAGTTTCTGATATTCCCCTGTCACAATGCCCTATTCTTTGTCACTCCATTTTAGTGACAGACACATTATAATTTATTTTAAGTTGCTGCGAAAATTACTTAATAAAACTACGATTTAGTAGAGTCTAGCAATGAGGTCAAGCCTAAGGGACTACGCTATTGTTCGCAACTAGGTTAATGGTTGTTATAGAAGAAATTCAGTATTAGCGCATAAGCAAAATGTAAAGTTTTAAGTTAACTTTAATACTGTTAAAGCATATATAACGCGAATATTTATCATAATGCAACTAAATTTTAGCATGCTTAAATTCATCTAAACAAGTTACTTTATAAACTTTATAAACTTTATATTATGGTCACTTAAACATCGAGGTAAAAAAATAACACGTAGATGAAGTCATATATTTTGAAAACACCTAAATTTAGGCCTAGATCAAATTTATGATAGTTTAATGCCGTCAGAAACTCAGAATAAGTCACTACATAAACTATGGTAAAAGAAACCGAAATAAACAACTGCATAACCACTACCATAATTAAGGCTGTGTATTTCCGTTGAATTTACTAAACGTTTAAAACGTGTGTGTACTTTATGGTTATTTAAACCTCGGGATAAAAACAAAACACGTAGATAAAGTCATATATTTTAAAAACACTTAAATTTGACTCAAATTTATGGTAATTTAATGCAGTCAGAATAAGTCACTACATAAACTAAAACAAACCGTAATAAACAATTGTATGATTAATATCATAATTAGGGCTGTGCATTTCCGTTTAATTTACTAAACGTCCTTATTAAATGTTCTTTTATCGTTTAGATGAAACATGTTGGGCTGGTCCAGGGGAATTCACCCATGCACCGATGGCTCGGCCCGTGTCGTGCAGATCGGTATCCTAGCGGTACCGTCCGCCCACACCGGCGCAGCCCTGAACTAAGCGTTATACGCGGTAGCGCCCCGGCAACTTTTCGTAGAGAACTCCCCACGATTATGAGCCTAGCAACCAGCATAGGTTTAAGCACTCAGGGATAAGCGGATTTACACATAATAAAAAAAGTGAAGTGAGCCAGGAGTCTAAACAACTTAAGACATCGATTTAAAAATGGAATGAAGTAATCTATGTATTTTTATTCAAATTTTTCTATTTTCTCTAACTGTTTTAAATTAACACTAACAATGCTTCTCATTTGTACATTGAAAAAAAACATAATTAATCAAATCCTTCCTTAAATATGATCCTTGTGTTTTGTGATTATATGTATAAATAAAGAGAGGAGAAAAGAAAGGTAAGTTGTGTTTATTGATGTCCTCACTATATAGCTATGCTACGTACCATCACCTTATGAAGTAAAATGATTCACGTATAGAATATTCCAAAGTGAAGCTTGTCTAACTGTAAATCCATACCATGATTAAAAGGATAGTCCAGAGGATAATAAAAAAATTAAAAAAAAATGTCAAAATCCAAAATATGATAGACCCGAAAGAGGGAGAAGCCGGGAAACCAACATGGGAGACATTTTTGAATATCGGGGAAAATTGAGTATCTGCATCTGTTGCGTAATGCGCAACTGCCTTTGCCATTTAATCTATCAAACTCATCTTTTAACATGTCACTTTTTCGTAACGCGAGTAACCAACATTTAAATTGTATGTGAAACAAAAATGTAGAATTATGTTTTTCTTTTTAGTAACAAACTTTGACCACCAAGGTAGTACATTAGTAAAGAAATAACCTTAACAATGCACAATTATTAAAATGACAGACACTCAAATGAACAGATCACGTTAAATTGTAACGCTAATAACCGTGGAATTACCCCTAATAAGTTTTAGTTGTTGTGAAAATGACTCATTCTAGTTATGAGGTCAAGCTTAAGGGGCTAAGTAAGGAGTTGTTATTAGTAACTAGATTAATGGTAGGTTAAGTTGTCTTTAATATGTTAATGCAAATATAATGCGATTAAAAAGTACTCTGTATTGATTAGAATTATTATAATGCAACTCAATTCTAGCATGCATAAATTCATCTAAACAAATTATTTGTAAACTTTATATTATGGTCACTTAAACATCGAGGTCTAAAATAACACATATATTAAGTCATATATTTGGCAAACACCTATATTTGAATCAAATTCATGATAATTGCAGTATGCAGACAGATTGATGCAGTTTTTATAAAACATACGGTACATTAAGTACGTAAACTAAAAGAAACCGAAATAAACAATTGCATAACCAATACCATATTACCATTATAGTAAATGTATTTCAAAAATGATATAGGTCTACTGTGTTCCCAATCACATTCGTTTTGCATGGTAAGTGGTATACCAATTTATATAATCAACGTGTTCTTATCATTTCGTGTCGTGACAATATACTCAGAACGTTAAGAATATATTACTCAACATCGACTGGGCACACTATGATAAGTGTCAAACCAACGATGCCGGGTAGTTTGCCCAATTATGGTTGAGTTATACATATGAGGGTTTCTTTAATAATTATAAATAATATTAACCAACTTATTAGCAAATGTGCACTTTAAACATGTTTTTTTTAATAATTTGATTATCTTCGTAGCCTCCAAGATCCACATCAGCCCTAGTACCTACGCTGCACTGGAGTCGTATCAGGAAGAATTCATCATACAGTTAAGGGGCGTGATTCATGTCAAGGTGTGTATATGTATAGTTAAGATTAGCTCAGGTAAGCTGACCCAAAGATTGTTATAAAGGAAAAAAACAATCACTTCTTGACAGTGACGTAGTAAAGAGGGATGAGGCGAACGTGCCCCACCCACATTACCCGGCTCCCACAAAACCAGTCATGAAAAAATATAGCCGACACATATAACCCTCGTTAATATTACCCCAATGGCATTCGAACCCATAACCTCCTGCTCAATCTGCAAGTGCGCTAACCAGCTAGTTCTCAAGGCTCGGCTGGGCGGCATTACTTTTAAAAACAATAGTGAACTGATGGCACGAGTGCTGGACTGTAGAAATTCGTGACGAGAGAACTTTTCGTCTGGTCACTCGTGACACTCAATCTGCTTATCTAGTTTTATCCTGCTTCTTTTATACGTGTATATATAAATTATTATACGCCCTTGTGTATGAAATGCTCCTAATAATGAGCAGGGTGTACCTCTAAGTGCGCTGCACGTTGCGTAGGCACGTAGTCAGTATAAATCAGACTTTTGGTTCCGGAGTGAAACATGTTACTCTGTATGGGCGTGCACGTTGACCTCTGTTAGTGCAAGCTGTGTTCAAAATTGTGTAATAAACATTACCAAAGGAGGAGCACTTTTCATTACAAAAAGGTGTTTTTTGCATCTTTGAAAAATATTGAGCCTATTATAGCCTAGGTTACTGTAAATATTCTTTTGGCTCCTCCGAAAACGGTGACATTTTTTAAAGCAGGAGCGGCTACGTTGACCTCTGTGTGTAATAATTGCCTCATGAATGCGGCAGAAGTGATGCGGCAGAACTTTTTGCGCCAACCAAGGAGTTTCTTCATCTTTAAAAAAAATATTGAAGCGGTGCCAGATTGCCGTGAATGCAGACCCGTAGCCAGGCTGGGGCACGAGGGCCGTCCCCCGTGCAGACTACTACCCCTCCCCCAGCCCCCCCCCCCATTTTGATCAATCACA
>JAODAF010132464.1:0-10447 GCA_027574765.1 Molpadia intermedia | reverse complement strand
CAGAAATGAGATTAATCCATGTTTGCATTGCAGAATTACAAAGTTTTCAATATTTGACCTCTGTTGACCTCAAATGACTTTTGACCTTTTCAAGAACCAATTAAGCCTTTTCTACTTACTATGGGCAACATACATGCCAAATATGAAATTGAGCCAAGTTTGCACCGCTGAGTTATCTTAGATCAATCTTAAGTTCACATTTACAGTCACTTCACTGACATGGCATTCTCTAAAAATGTATGAAAGCCATTAAGGCATAAACTTTGGAGGATGATATCTCAGCGTAGGAAGCTTTGTTTTCCATAAAATTGGTATCAGTGTATAGCTGAAAGTATACAGTGTACATAAATAGATAATATATAGATTATGTCAAATTCATTCCATGACCTCCTTAAATAAATTTAAGGTGGGCCAACTTAGCACCCAAATTTTAGTACCCAAATATTGTCTGAGGAGAAATGAAAATATCTGGGGGTCACCAAGAACCACCCCCCAACACCATTATTCTGATTCAAGTCTACTCAAATATCTGTGATTACACAGATATTTATACTATACCATTACCATGGAAACAAGCTGAAAGGTGGAATTCCTCTCCAATAACTATAAACTTCTGATTGCTATAGCGTCCACCAAGGAATGGTTGCTTTTCTTTAACAGTAACTTCAAATCCCCTATCTGCTAGTTCGAGTGCTGCAGTGAGTCCACTCCAACCACCACCAATGATCAGGACCTTCCTTGTTACATCACTGGGTAGTGTAGGAGGGTCATCAGGGTTGACAGGATGAAGGGTCTGTGGAGGGCCACCTCCTAAATAAGGGTATACCAGGATAGCAACTGAAAAAGAAAGAAGTGATACTGCACTAGTCGACAAGCATATCACTTACATTTGAATTTAGGACCCAGGTTTAATTACTTGTCACTTGGGGTTTGGACACAGACTTTTTGATGTCAGCTCTAAGTCACTCATTATTATTTTATACAGTATGAATTTTGTCATGATCGATGCTGTTTAGGAAACTGTATTGTAATCTGCCAGGCAGTCAGGCACACTACCAAGCGCAACCATTATTTCAGGAATTCATACTTGAGTGAACCAGAAACTAACCAGAAAACAAAAATGTTTAATGGTTCCGATACCAAAATGTATATGGAGATATATAACTTAGCAGAGATGTTAACATTTTGTTTTCAAATCTTCGGCAATATTGTCCATTACGATTAAAAACATCACATAATTGATACTAATGATAAACTGGCAAATCCGACAGATGTGAAAGTCATGGATCCTGCCCAAAAATTTAAAATGACTGCTAATTGTTAAAGATTTTTTACTTTTGGGCCCAAAACAGAATTGTACTGTTCAAAAAATTACCCTAGGCTGTACCTTGACAAATGTGTAAAAAATTTGACCTACTTACCATCAGAAGTTCAGAACCACAGAACTGCCAATGAGAAAACCCCATATTACAAGTGATACATAATTACCTGAAACTGCTAAAATGGTCCACATCCAAATACCCATAGTGCCCCTGAAGACTCACTGGAGACTAAGTACACTTAAATCAGCTGACAGGTACTGCACGCAGCAGTAAAGCTTACAAACTGTAAAAGAAATTTAATATTAAGTTTATAGTTTGATGATCCCTTATATCTATAAATTGATCACTAAACTAGAATACTGATACAAACCTGACCTGTAGGCTTCCTAATGTAGTTATTAAGGCGGGCTTCCTCAAGTGCCCCATGGGGAAATTATTTACAAATAATGCGCCAGTGATCACCGTCCTTGGGGAGGGGTTCCCCCCACCCTTTTGAAAATTTTGTGCTTTGGAAGGCGCTCAGATGCAAAATTGTGCTAACCTTTTCATGTTTTCTAACTAAATTTGTCTGTGAGACCAAATAAATTCCTATTGGTCTTGTCAGCATGTTGGGTTTTTTTGGAAAAAAATATTTTTTATTTATTTTTTATTTCTTTTAATTCTTTTAATTTTTCGTCTGCCACCCGAAACTACACCGCGCCACAAGGAAGCAGGAAGCATGCACTAGACCATGTGTCTTAAAAATTATAGTCTACTTCTGCTACATTTATGAATACATGTACGTACTGTACATTTATTTCTTCAAGTGAATGTCAGTTACTTGTAATTACAGACCTACAGTGTGCTACATGTAGCTATTAACTGAATACCACATTACCTTCTACCTTGAAATTAGCCAAACAAAATGTTCTTTATGAAACCAAAAATGCACATTATAAGTGAGCAAGTTTAGTAATTTATAAACCATAATTTGCTAAAAGGTTACTGCAGAAATTAAGGAGCTTTTGCAATCATCCGATGCCTGGGAACAAAGTTATTTATGTCTATGCAGGCAGTATTAAATACATTTAAGCCAATTAATCAATCTGACGGGTACAATTATGTATGGCTGCTACCTGAAATAGGATTAGAAGAGTTTACACTATAGACCTGCATCCTGTATTGAACCGGGGAAAAGGTTATACCGTATTCATTCCTATAGAAGCTCATGCCCTAATAGAAGCACACATGCATTTTTGTCACTGCTTTAGGCTTATTTAAACCATAATAGTAGCACACTTTAAGGATTGAAATAACAGTAAATCTACTAAAGGATGAGCTAAAACATACAAAACAACAATAGTAGCACACTTTAAGGATTAAAATAACACTAAATCTACTAAAGGATGAGCTAAAACATACAAAACAACAATAGTAGCACACATTATTTTTTTTTTAAATCAAAAAAAAAATTGCTCTAATAAACGCGCATGGTTTTGTGTTTGTTTTCGTGCAGTACGCTTCTATTAGAATGAATACGGTAATTGAAATATTTTCCGGGATGGGGCCATTAGAGGGTAGAAAATCCCGACCTACTACTTACATGAGTAAAAACTTAGAAATTATTGAAATGATTTCCAAGAGCAAACAATACGAAATATGATATTAAAAGTGGACCTAATAATGCAGAATTTAGAGGAAGATTCAATCAATGTTTGTGTAATGTACTACATCTTGGCTATCATTAGACACTCTTATCATACCCAATACATTGGACAAATCTAAAACGGTTAATAATACAATAATTATTTTATGATAAGCTCTTACTCTTTATTAATGATGTATGCCAAAAACAACAGGGAACAAATACTACCAAATTTACCAATAATCAGCTATAAATCAAATGCATTCTCTCATCCAAGATTCTCTTATTGAAACACTTTATTAATAATCATGTGACCTATGACAAAAACAATAGAGGTTATTTACTCCTGAAAATGTTACTGGTTTGGGCATGTCAGATTCGCAATAGGAATACAATTGGGGTTCTTTAGTGTCACGGTAGTGACGTTCATGAGAGGAGAACATGATCATTTTTCCTTTCGCAAATAACCTAGTAAGTTGGAATATGTTAACTGGAAGTTTACAAACACAAAGTTTACACACATACTGTACACATTATACCAATTTGACTGCATTAGGTTGCAATTAATGGCGGTCATGATATGGCGATTATCATAATCATTATACTTTTTTACCCACGACTTGATAAAAGACTTTCAGTTCAATTTCTGTACATAAATTGGAGTTCTAAAATCTTGTCATTTACTTTCAGAATATGTTTAAAAATACATCAAATCATGTTTGTGTGCTTGCTAACTTTCCTTTTCATTTCTTTAACAATTAGAACTACTGTGCCGTAACTTTTTCCACACCATCACACACTATATACTAGTTTCCCTGAACTCTCTGTGTGCATGGTGTGTGAATGCTTGCATACATACAAACATGTACAAATCACCACACTGGTTACAATCAAATGAAGCACTATTTTGGAATATAACACAATCTTTTCCCTGTGATAATCAATGCACCATAGAGCCATAACAGCCCAAGTTTCGATGCTCATGATCATTTCAATTCCAATTAAATTATCTCCTTATTGCAATTCTATCAGCTATACTTAGCTGGTTTCAATTAGCTTTTTAAAGAATAAAAATAAACGACAACTACTATACTGTATTTCTCTCAAAAACACAATAAAGTTTTTAAATCCAGGGCTATACAATCAGGAAAATAGAAAGTGAAACTTGCCATTATTCCCATTTTTAGAAACTTCTCTTTGATAGAAATTGGCAAAAAGATTGCTAAATTTCATTCTTTACTAGTTATCAAAAAACTCAACTCTAATTCCAACTACTCTACCTTTCAATTCCCCATTTCGAAATTTCAGTGGAATTGACCAGGAATTCCAATTCCTTCTTTGAATTTACCCCAATAGTGGTAGACAACCATTTGAAATTGACATGACTTTGAGGGATAAAAATCGACATACTGTATAACATAATGTTAAACAACCAGGGGTAGAATTTAACAATTTTTGCCTTAAATATGTACAAAACATCCCTGCTCATATTTTTAACAAGTACTAATGGACATGTATACCATTGATTTCTACTGGCAGAATAGGGGCCTAAAATTTCTACTTGCAAATCCATGAAAGCCACTTGCATGTAGCAAGTCAAACAGTGTGTAATTTGAGCATGACAACCCTGAAATTGTTTTTCCGAATGCAAACCATACATATTATGAAAGAGAAGAAATAAGAGATCTTTGTGATTCTGATTACACAGTGTTTAGATCTTATTCACCTCTCTTATACTAAACATACATATATAGAAATATATATTTGCTTAAATTCCTTTAGCAGAATTGGGAGAGAGGTGGCACTTACAATTTGCCATTGACAAGCTTGCCATTGTCTGAATGACAAAGAAATGTGGCATCACTCCTGGTTGGAACTTCTTCAACAACTCATCCATAACCTGGATGCAAAACCGACGACCCAAGGCGACCAGCACCCCACTGGCTGCAGTCTGCCAATCAGGCTCAACATCCTAAAAAAAACATCCATATCATCTAGGTCAGGATTGAACATTTTGAAAGAACTGCATTCATTGAATTAATTAAAACATAACTACTGTAACAAAAATGCTTTGTTGATCTCAAGCAATAACATGAGGTTAATTGGGCCAATAGGTTTCTACATACAGTATTTTACTCCAATTCTTCCATTACTTTGCCAATAATTAATACTACATACATATTTCTGGTGATTTGACAAGTGCTGATATATAAGTACTGTAGATTCCTTGGGATTTGACACTGATATAAGTTGATTCATTGGGATTTAACAATGGTATGTTGATTCCTTGGCATTGGAATATGCCAATTCCTTGCAATTTGATACTGGTTTATGTTGATTTGATTTTATGGTGCTTTGATGCTGCTACTGTATGCATTGGGATATGGTTACTGCAATATGACTTGCCCTTAGGATTTGAACATATAATTTGAATATTGATTCATTGGGATTTGATAATGAGGATCATATGCTACTGTAAACATGACATCTAACATCAAGAACAACTTCCAGTTCTACATCTGGCTACACTGCAGTGTTCACTTTTTCTAGTGAAATCATGATACATTCCCATCCTCCCATTAAGCTACATTTATGAATTTTGTCTGAATGTGGATACAGCTTTAAAAGCCTGTAAACTGTACCTTGGTTGCATGCATAATGGTAATGTTTTAATGCAAGTAACTTAAATACAGTACCTTGGATTGGATATGATATGATTAGATCCAAGTTAGGAAGTTGCTCAAGACTTGTGTTCAACCCTGTTCATTTTGCTCTTGGATGAACACCAGCTGTACCCACCTTCTCTTTTTGACCATATGTTCAGGATAATGAGACAGGCTTGTATTCCAATACCATTCTGCTCGTGTGACTGCCATTTAATACCCTAATCCAATGGACCTATGTGTTCCCCATGTCTTTTGACCACTCTCTCATAGGCTGAGTGAGATGAAAGCACTTTGTTCATCACAACTGTATGACAGCTGGTCTGAATGAATCTACAGTATTTCGAAGAAACCACAAAACAACCCAAATGGCCACCACTGGACACAATGAACGAAGAACTTCTGCACTGAAAAACAAGCCATAAATGATTCCAGGTTCAGCTTGGACCATGATTGCATATATGGAAAATTTGACCACCCCCCAATTTGCTACCACCCCAAGTGGTCGTCAACATCCATTGCGGCATGCAGTTGTGAGCTATATGGTTTTATGAAAGTTAAGTTACCTTTGTGGCTGTCAGGTCATCCGAGGCTAACTTGATCAAATCGATCGCTAGACCTTCTGGGATATCATCTAAAGTGTCTTTGATAATCTTCTCCATGGTTTGGAGGATTGCAGTTCGATGGTACTTAGGAAGCTGAAGGGAATATTACAGTGAATCTCAGTTAATCTTATTTAGTGGTTCATTCTAAATATGGATTATACCAACTTTTAACCAATAAATAGCCTAATTAGTAATTCCAAAGGTTCATTGCTACAAATATATGTAAGAATATCAATACATGTTTCTTTCTTGGTCATTTCCATGGACAAAATTGTGAGAAAGATAACTATAGCTATAGCCTTGATAAATGATTGTTACATACCTAAAAGTTCGGGAGTGCAAAATATAATTTCTTTTTTAAAAGTCCTACTGTACATGTAAGCTTACCAGAGTAACCAACAGAAGCCAACTCCACTTGTTTAAAGAAAGAATGGTGTTCTCAATCAGTTGTGGTCAAATTAAATGTTTAGCAGGAATATTCAAACTTCCATGCCTGTTCGAACTTTCAGAGACATACTTAAATACTGTATAAGCTATACTGTACCTTTCCATATTTCCTCAGATAAGAGTGGCAAGAGCTGAGGACTAGTTTACTCTTCTTTTTACCAATATTCACTAAAGATGAGCTGATCACTTGTTTTACTTCCTTCTGTTTGTCATATGCACCATCGATCAGAGACATCACCAAACCTTTTGGACAAAAGCAAAATACTGTATGATTGAGAATGATGGCAAAATATTTGTTTTTCATCAAGGGAGAAGTTCCCCTTACAGATGCTCTTGCATGCTACTGTAGTTGTAAGCTTGCCTAAGCTGGGCCTTAACTGCAATGGCTATTATGGAACTGACTAGAGCATGCATGGTTGCTAACGACTGAGCTGAACTCAGTTCTTACTCACCAATAACTTGGCTAGGCTAGTTTAGTCAGTTCGATTGAGTTCAAAGACATTGAAGAACTCACTGAGCACATTAAGGTTAGAAATAATATTATTTTGCTGTGTACAGTAATGTACGTATGTTAAAATTTGGTGGAATCCAAAAGAATAAAGTAATTGGATTATTGGACTAACTTACATGTGTGCCTTATGATGGACGATACCATATTTCCATGCAGTCACTGCAGTGTAATTTGAATTCTTCCAAAATCCAAAAAGGGGAATTCCAATATGGTCAATGCACTAGAAGAGTAACATTAAACTCTTTTTAACATAGCCAATAGCTACATACATGTAGAAGTGCATTGAAGATGAACCAAACACCACAAATATTGAGATCCAATGTGGGAGGTTCTATCTGGATCACATAATAGTAAAATGAAAGCTATCACATTCAAACCATACATTCATGCAAAAAGAGGTAAATTAACGAACAGCAAAAGTCTCAGGCTTCTCCCCAAGTTGCAGGTCTCACCTTCTACCAACTCAGACACACAGATATGAAGCCCTGCAGGTAGATAACCTGTCCTTCCTTTGATCACTTTAAGTTAGCAGCTGACTGGCATCGGTCATTATTTGAGCTGACCGGCGTCAGCAACAATTTCAATGGATATATATTACCGACTTGGGTACTAAGTTCAGAATCCGTGCCTTCTATCCAAATGTCTAAATTTAGGGTTAGGGATACCAGGGCTCGAAATAAGAATTAAAAAGGGCACGGCAAAAATGGGTGCAGAAATGGGCACTTTTGAATTTTAGTGTTACAGGTATTGGGAAAGTTTAAAAGGGTACCCACGGCAAAAATATGGAAGGGCATCACAGCAAACAGGAAGGGCACCACGGCGTTTTGCCGTGGTGCCATGGGTTAATTCAAGCCTTGGGATACTAAACTAGTACCACGACTTGTGTCGTGTCTAGTATAACAATAGCATAGGCTGCTAGGACCTACACATACTTCGATCAGTATGATGATGTGGGGTAAATGTCACAAATTTCAGCCCCTTAACAAACTAATTGACAATTTTGCAAAGTAGCAGGGTTCGAAATTAATGGGCGTCCGGGCGTCCAAGACTACCAGATTTACTGTCAGGCAACCAAATCTTGTCAAAATAAGTATAGCTGGTTGCCCACCAATAATAATATTATCATAACGAAAATGAAAGCATACTAGTCCCAATGATTTTCCGTGGCAAAGATCTGAAAATTCCACGATCACATTTCGAAATTCTGTGACGCAATATCCAAAATTCCTTGATTTTCCGTGGCATAGCAAATTACGCACTAACCCCCATATTTAGCCTAATAATAATATAGCATACAGCTGCTGTATCCTAACACTAACATGTTAATACGCACACGAAAAGTGAACAAATTCCATAGTCACAGAGAACTTCCGTCGCCTTGATAATGTATACAGAGTTTCGCCGACTACTGCTCAAAATACAGATGTTTATGTTTGCGAGTTTAGCGAGATTTGTATACACCCGTTGTGACATCTAGCAGCTGACATTTCGTGCAGAGTTAACATATAGAACAATACTTAACGTCTGTTTGTATGTAATATACACACGAGGGCGCGAAAATTAGAGGGGATGTTAGAATTAGTACAATACAGTAACATTAATTTACGATGCATAGTGCGTAAGCCAGCACATCGTGATTTGGCATTGCCACATCGGACTTAACTTAGATTACAGTTGTGTATATCAGCCTAACGTAGTAGGCTAGCTAGGCTAGTTTTGTAAATTCATTACTTGTCACTTGTGTGACAATGTTGGGTGCTTTATTTCTGTAAATATTGTTGGTCACTAGTAAATTTTTAAGTTTAAAGGCATATGGAACACTGAATTAAAAAAAAAAAAAAAATCTCATAGATTTTGTAAATGCTGTGATAAATTCAGAATTCTGCGGCAAATTCCATGATCGTGGAAAATCATTGGCCCTGCATCATGTACTTTAGTCCCCGGGGATCCATGCAAACGAAAATGCTTTGTTTTCAATTCCATCTGTACAAAAAGAAAAAAAATGCGGAACTAATCCCCCTATAGCCTAGGTTATACGGTCAAATTGAATCATACCAATATGTGGAGATTTCTAAATAACCTCGAACCTTCATTGTTGTATTGTATATTAAATACATTTTGAGGGTATTACTGAGAATTACTTGATTCTACGTTTTTGTGTGTGAATTGTCATGTTTAAATATCAGGGCAACCAAAATATTGGCAGTGATAGTGATCAATGAAATGGTGGGTTATAATTGGTGTTCAAGAACTTAAGGTCGAAGTTCTACAAAGTGCTTCTTTTACAAACATTCATGCTAATTTATGCTTTTTTCAGAGAGGATCTCCGGAATATATAAAACGCCTTGGGGATAGCAAGGTGCCGTCAAAAGAGGAGGGGACACAGAAACCCAACACTGAAACAAGTGAAGGTTTTTATCTATACATTCTATATCATTTGCATGTACATAATTCACACATACATATTCATATGTTATGGCTCTTTGTCTCTGGTCAAGTCTATCCAGACTAAAATTTTCCCTAATTTATTTCAGTAAAATTTTAATTTGTCACAAAAAACTCTCCATACATATTGCCCAGCACATTCTGGATATATTGATACTCAGCATGCCCCTGTGTTAAATAGTTTAAAGTAATTCTGTTGACTTTATCGGTTCATTGCTGAAATCACACACATGTGTGTGTATGTATGTGTTTGTGCACTTTTTCCTTCGGTACACGATAACTGGTGAAGGGATTGACTATTTTTCACTAATGTCACCATGTTAATGCAGTATGTTGATTAGACGAACCCTATGCTTTTAGTGGGTATATCTGGAATGTTAATGAGGTCACAGGATCAAACTTGAAAATCAAATTTTCTTCAGTATGTGATGAAGTGTTGATCTTTTCTTCGCCATATTCACTATGCAGATGCTGTATGGATGATTAGAAAACCCTGTTGATAGTGGTGCCGCTGTTAAACATGCATACGTTAAACGAACGTAGGAACCGTTTAACGGTTGTAAAATTTGCGTGTTTGAAACGGGTAAACTAAAACTTGCTGAATTTTTTCCACTATGCCTAGATAGATTTATTTTTGTCTTAAAACCAATCAGAAACCAGAAAGCCAAGAAGGCTTTGTGATTACTTGCCATAAAGCTTCAAAATTACAGTAGTTTCTGAAGTTTACCATTATGTACGCACTACTGTATACCATACCATATCAAGTTTATTATAGATTAACCGTCGAAATTACCATGATTACAAGTTTTTTTATAATTTGACTTTATAAT
>JAODAF010132353.1:0-10447 GCA_027574765.1 Molpadia intermedia | reverse complement strand
GGACAGACTAAAGAGAGCCCTTTCAACCCATCAAAAAGAAATTTGTCCCCAAACACTAAATATATTTAGAAAACATGTTCCTTTGAGGGATATTCTTGATTTTTTTTTCATAATATGATGAAAGACCCTGACACTGAGCTGGTAGTATCCATTTGGTTTGTAACATTTGAGCTAGGTGATTAGTTATCTGAAGGTGTTGAAGTAATACATTGGAAGGCTTTATATATCTGTGGATGATTTCCATATCATGAATTTCCTTGAAACCATGGAGAAACTCCATGCACAATTGTACTCTCCTTTGATGAGTCATTTGCTCCCGTAAAGAGCAGTTTTTGTCCTCGATTAGTTTTTGTAAATTATATTCACATAAAGGCGTTACAATAAATGCAAACTCATCATCTTCTTTAAGATAAAGCAGAGGCAATGTGTGGCCTTGTGAAAATATTATTTAGATTGGTCATCAGTCTCTTTGTTTACTCTATTCACAGCTACCAGTTCATTTCTAAACAATCCAACACATATCTAGGCGCCATTACTGCCGTTTGCTATTTTACATGTCTTGTTATAGACCAAGTATTGGCCCACATGCCGACCTCCATCTATTACTATATTAATAAACTCTGCCCAACTTCCTTCCTGCAAAAGAGAATTATTGGTGCATACACAACTAGTGGGGTTCCTTGGTTGTTTTGTTCTGTGATTGACCGTTTTTGGCCCTTGTCGTTTTGTCAAGTAAAAAGCACTAGTGGCCCTCTTCCTGCCCAAGTAAGGATTTTTGTCCTAGTCACTTTTCGTCTGTTTGGCGAAAAAAACCACGAGCCCTATGCAATGCCACAACACTCTTCTGATGGCAGAATTGGATGAAATTTGACATTATAAATTATAATAAATCCAGGTTAATCATATCACACCGGTGGAATTTTGAGCAGATCTTGAATTAGTAATAGATAGAACGCCTAGCATATTGGGTTGCCTAATCAGTCACAGATGTTCATTACCAAAATCCATCAACTCAAAAAATGAGATAAGAGACAATATTGACATTTTACCCCTTACAATTATGTGGGTTGTTCATGTTGTTTGGGACACTCTCTCCATCCGTTTTTACAGTTTGTATTAATATGACCATTACCAAACTTACGCTAATAGCCAGAATCATTGTGTGATCGATTAAGGTCAGTTAGGAGATTGGTATGGAATCAGCTTTTTCAGGCCAAAATAATTTGAGCCATACATCATATATCTCCAATGTTCACTAATATCTACCAAACAAATTAGATTTGTTAAATTTCAATATCCTATCCTAGGCCAGCTCCCTGAGATTTAATTGTGGAAGGTTCCTCTGGTAGAGTTTGCGTGACCTTTCTCTTCTATATATAAATGAAATATCTTAACTTATGTTGCCATGACACAAAAGAAAATCACCTGAAATCACCTGTTACGTTATTGAAAGATCACCAACACGCCACATACTTGGTACTGGACTAATTTGATAGAGAATCAATTTTTAACTAACAAGCCTTTTAAATGCTGTGAATATTGTGACAGTTTGGTTGAAAATTGTGTCCACTTTTTAGAATTGCATTGAATATATTTCATTTAAGTGTTTTCAAGGTAATTTCATGTCGTTAAAGGTCATTATTGAAATTCACTCAATTTTGGTGGAATTTGTTTGAAATTTGGCATATAGCATGTTGTAACATCAGCGCATAAACTTGTATTCATGGTATTTTAAGTAGTAAAACAAGTTCTGGTGTGTCAGCTGGTTTAAAAGAAATACATATGTGTTGATGCTACAACCCTGTAATTCCTACAAAAAAATAATTCAAACTCTGTGTCAAGAGTAAAGTAAACATTTATCCTCAAATGCATGACCTATATGGTGGCCTACTGGATAGTTGTTTGTACAGTAGAGTATGTATTATACCTTTCTTGTAGTGAAAGATGATGACCTTGGACAAGCTGGAGGTAGGGAGGTCGTTTTAAAGTGATATATGCTGTTCATTGATCTAGTGGTCAATGAAATCCTGGATTAGTAACCGAGTGTTGAAAATTATTCTTACTTTAAATTCGCTTTTAAAGTGGGATACCATACAACTTTAGATTATGAATGCGTGTGTGTTCATAAAATGGGATACTGCTAATTTAAAGGAGTTGCTTGTATAAATTGTTAATAAAAATAATCATTCATCTCTGCAGTGGACAACCATGTTTAGCTACTCATGATAAAATTGATGTATACACAGCAAATTTAAGCAACCATATAATATGTAATATAGTGGGTTAGACTAAATTACAAACATTGTAAAACCCAAATGATCATTGACTAAAACAATTTACACATAATATATGTAAACTAATGTCACCTTTTGGACAATGCGATAATCATTCCTGAGCAAGAACTAACTGTTTGTTTGGGTGTATAACATGTATCGATATTTAACATTAAATAGTCACCGTGAGTTTAGTACCATCGGTACTCTAGTTTATGTTTGAATTTCTCCATAGGCCTATTGTCTAAAGAGGTCATTGCATGGATGGTACGGAACCAATCTCTGGACCCAGAAACCATTGAGCATAGGCTACTCAACGGACAGGAAGAGGTCATAGGTTAGTATACTAGGTCATCTCATCTAAGGGAGAAGAGAACAAGGGGGGTGCAGAGTCTTCAGGGGTGGTTAAGTGTCTTGGGTCAGGAACCTTTGAACTTAACCCGTGCCTACACATGCAACCAATTCGTCGCGAGTCTGCAAATCAGCAGACTCTGACGGTCGGCGATTTGAGGTTCCCGATCCAAGACTGATTAGTTGCATGTGTGACCACCCAAAAAACTATCCTCTACTAGTTGCTGACTTGTCGCAGACAAGTTTTTACCTGTCACCGACGAGTTGTAGCAGATTCAAAAATCAAATCTGCACACATTGTTCAACACGTGCAACTTCCATATTTGGGGCAAGATGTCTGACCCATTTAGCGAAGAAAAGGAGGCTGAAGATGATAGAAATGTGGAGGGAAACCCTCATACCCAGTCAAGTATATAAGCAGGCATCCAGAGAAAATTTTGGTACATGTCACCCACTTTTTCACATAAGTCTGGTAGAAGGGTATAGAATGCCCCATAGTCCTCTCTTTTGACAAGTGCGGTCTTACCCATATGCGCCCTTTTCGTGATTTTTTGCGACGGCATCTCCTACATCGGACCAGCCAAATCACAGCAATGGCTAGTGCTAGATAAACAGAATTCGCCATTTTCTTTCAATGAGTCGCCAAATATGTGTAACCGAAACAGATCGAGTTGTATATGTGGCCGTTCTTGTTGGGAATCCAAGAGTCGGCGATTGATTAGTCGGCGATTAATTCGTTTGATGTGTAGCCCAGCGACTTATCGAATCGCGATGAATTGGTTGCATGTGTAGGCGCAGCTTTGGACTACTATGTAGCAGGGTTTGTATTAGCAGTAGGATTGCAGGAATCCTTCAAATATCGGTGTTGGTCCCACCTACAAAGGTAGGCACAAGGGGGAAATAATTCACAATAACTCGAAATTGCTATCATCCTCGTGAATCTCACTTGTATTACTCAAAGAGATACTTTTGAGGTAAAATTCTACACTTCTCAAAATAAGTATGTTTTCTCTGAAATCGTGACAAATGTAATTGCTTTTGATGGTCTGATTCATTATCATAAGTGACAACACACACAAGCATGCCACTTACTAGCTATAAACGCAGCCTAGCAATGTTGTGTTACATACACATAATGTACACTATCGATTCGGTTGTAAAACTAGTTCTATGTAGCCAATGCATTACGTACAGGATTACCAGTCTGAAATTCAGGAAAGGTCGGCCACAAAATACTGTTTAAATCACTCATTATTATAAACATTTGCTGTCACTTTTTAAGTCCCACATATCAGAAGAACCAGTTTCAAAAACATACATACACTGTAGCAAGTCCCTTTTCTCATTCTCTGAATTTACAATTTCAAATTAGAATTTCAGAAATTTAATTATTGAAACAAACACTGACACAATTTGTTCCTGAATTTTGTTGAGGACACGGGCATGCCTCTTTGTTCTTAGAATACACCTCCATACATGCTAAGGATTATGACTGAGGTTATATCTGAGGCTCATTCATTAGCACTGTTACATACACCTATATAACCTCAATGGCTTCATTGTATCATGCAAACCGGTAGCTATCTAAGTACTATAACTTCAATAGCTATTTTGTTGACAAATATAAAACAAAATATCTTTGCTAGATTTTGACCACAGTTTGACAGTTGCTGTTCAGATGGATATACTACGTGCTATTATAGATATAGGTTTGAAATTTGTCTCGAAATTATTTTTGTTTTTGACCATTTTTGAATTTCAAGGTGTGTTTGTAGTGTTATTTGTAACAGCTATTCCCTGTTATTTTGGCAAAATCATCAAAAGTAGTATGCCACCGGTATGTACCGGCAGGAGGATAATACGATACCTCAAACTATATTACAGGGCTATATACATCAGAGACATGTAGAGGTCCAACCATTGTGGGTCCATTTCCATAATTTGTGGGGGTTTGAACTATTTGGGGGTTGAACCATCCTATTTTTGCACATTGATTCTTGGGATTAATATCATTCTTTGTAATTGAGTTGTTAAGTGTGCTATCGTAAAATTAACTTTTTTTAGTTTCAGATGAAAATGGTGAGGAAAACCATGGAGCCATGGCGAGAGCACCCGCACCAGGGCCCGTAACGAATAACACCAGCCAGGTCAGATAGTCTAGAGGGCGCCCTTTGCATCTCGGTTTTCCACCATATATTACAGTCCACTTGCATGTCACCAGGGAGAGCCAGAGTGGTGAGAGACTTCAAAACAAGAAGTATCCCTTGGTGAAAAAACAAGAGAAACCAGTCAATCAAGTTATATGTTAACAGCAAGCTTTGTTAAATTTATCAGTGTAACTTAGTGACTACTTTTGGGATAATATGAACTGTGGGGATGAAGCCTTTTCAATTCTGCACAGGTGCCTGTGTTTCTTCTTTATAAGTTGGAAGTATCGGTATTCTTTTGATGATAAGCGCCTTGACCATTGGCCCCCACTGAATCTTGCTATGTAGTTATGTATATTTACCTCAGTCAGGTAATGGACCTTAAACAATAAAAAAAAAATCTAAGTTTTGGTTTTTGCAAAACATTTCGCCCTAAATATATAATTTAAACAAAAATTTAGTCAAAAATTTAGCATATTCACGTAACCAGAATTACTCTTATACATAACAATAGAGAGAAATATCTTCAAGGACCTCAGAATTGTTCAGATAATAATTGATGTTGTCAGGACTTTGCAGTGGTATTTGCCTAGAGCCTAGGTTTTCAACCTGGGGGATGCGTTCCGCCCGTGGGACATGAGCTCGTCCCAAGTCCCATAGAAAATTTATGTACGATACACACCAACTGATGGTTTCGCTATGCCGGTGGGACATGGTAGAATCATAAATATCGATTTGGGACGGCAGCTTGAAAAGGTTGAAAACCTATGGCCTAGAGGCTTGAAAAGCCTGTAGAATATAATACAATTTCTGTCTCCATAGACTTGGAATCAATTAATATCTGAAGACAATGAGCACATCTTCATATTTGATTACAAAGGATCATATTGAACCGTGATTCCTGTCTATTTGATCATGGATCAACTTATTAACTGTTTTATGCTCCTAATAGAACATTTATATCTCATTCTGAACCCCGTCTATTTCGAGTAGTAACAATGGCTCAAAGAATCTCCGATGTGACAGGGATAATAAATCATCAAGTAATCATGTCATCCTCACCTTAATTCACCTGTTTTGATCTTCAAAGCCGAGGTGGTAACCAGTAATCAATTAACCTAGAATGCACAACCTGGCTGTAAGTGCCTTTCACAGAGGACCACAAGGATTTCAATCCCAGAGCCTTCTGCTATCGAAAGAACTCCAATATGATGTGCCATTCTTGTCCATAGGAAAAGGTGCCTAATTCTTACACCTTGACCCTCTATTAGGCTTAGCATTCTGTGCAGTGCTGAAGGGGCTTCTTAATGATATGCACATGCTAATTATATCTCCTGTTTGCGAACCAGGTTTTGTGGGATTGGAACGGGAAGAAAAAAATCAGATTTATTTCTCTTAATATAATTCCTTACAATTTTCTATCATTCCAAAGTAATGAGTTTTTTTTTTAAAATTTATTTACCTCCTAACTTTGTGTGGGCTAGGAAAAGTTTAATGATTGTAAGCTTATTTTAATGTTTATTTGAAGGAGTTCCCTGCTACACATACAAGCAAAAATCAACCATAGAATCAAGTACTTGTGCCAAGATTTCACTGTTGAAGCTTAGCTACGTGTCCAAGGTTGTAAGGGTGCAACCAGTTTGGATAAAGGTGATTTAGATAAGTGAAAAGAAATAACTTCATTAGATCTGACAATTCTTTGGGAAAGTATATTTTTTTTGCGTGGTGGTCATTTACAGATATGTCTTTGGGTATTAACTTCAATTAATGTCCTTTAAAGTCCCGTCCAATTAAGGATTGTCCAGAGAGCTGGTTCTGATGTTTGGTAATGTGTAAACTTGAGTAAGATGGGTGGTACTGAGCTACTGGCTTTACAGGTAACAAATAGTCATGGCTATGAGAGGTCTATGTGATCACTACCTATCGATTGGTGTTAGGATTTGTTGTGTGATCTGTTGTCACATGATACGAGACATGTAGCTATCAGTACAACGGAAACAACATGTATGCAACAACTTTGAACAATTCCTCAAAGACCAGGATGAACTTGTTGAAGAACTACATTGAAAGAGATTATTATGAAGAATCTTTGACAAGAACTAAATTAGACGTCACTACAAATGTCCAGAAATAGCCATGAAAACTAAACATGCTAAATGAGGGTGATACTGGTCAGACCTACTGCTAAATTACCCATTTAATGTTGCACCAACTGACATGTTACTGTCCCGCAATTTTGTGTAAACCCCATTTGCAGTCCAGTGGAAGACAGTAGGGAATATATGTGAAATATATACAACATGGAATATATCAGAAATATATACAACATGGAACATATGTGAACCATACACAACCTGGAATATATCGGAAATATATACAACATGGAACATATGTGAAATATATGCAACATGGAATATATGTGAAATATTAACAACATGGAATATATGTGAACTATATACAACATAGAACATATGTGAACTATATACAACATAGAACATATGTGAAATATGTTTCCGTTTATGTAAGATTCATGTCTTAGTGACGTGGTGCCCTCCATGTTTGGTAATTGGTGTCAACATTTGTTCAGAAGAAGTTTTCTAGTCACCAGTTTTAGCCTTAATGTTGCATATTAAAACATTAATTGCCCTTTTCTTATGTTGGGATGATGCCACCGTTTTCTATCCATGTTGCCATAATGGCTGAACTTACCATTGTACAATGTTAGCCTGATCCTATTTACCACGATGACTGAATTACATACCATCTCTGTTTAATAAAACAGCTGATCTGGCCGATTATCCAAATATGCAGAATGGAAGGTTCATTCTGGTCACCGATCTCGGTTACCGGGGCCTGGTTAAGTGCCTGTCCCGGTAGGATGATGTATACTTTATATATAGATTGTTTATATGGATGTTGAATGAATGTGTTGACCACTGAACTAATGTTCTTGGAAATGTTTGACATAACAAGGAAAACCCATCTTCGGTTGAGTTTCATTGAGTCATGTCTTGGAGGCTGTACAAATATATGTAAAAAATGTAAACTTTATTAAAAAACTTATTCAGTTCACACATTAGATGTTAACATTACCCCCGTTCCTCTTGTATAGAAAAAGACAAAAAATAAATTATTTTTAACGGAAGTGACGTCTTCCGTTTATCATGCAGGTCATGTGCGACCTGTGTGATCATTGAGTTACAAGTTTAATTATTTTGTTATTTTGTGTTGGTTGTAATATGCAAAATTATGCAAGGTTGTTATTATTCTGTTTCTGCTGAGCAGTCAATTAAACAGTGGAAAGGGTGTGGGCACTGCATATTATGGGACAAAATTAGTAAACGTGTCTTGTTAACCAAAACGGTATCAGAAAGTATCTCTTTCGGAATTCTCCGATAGGGGTGCATGCTGTATGAGAGCTGCCTTAAGCACATGGTTTGATGGAAATTACAGTCAGGCAAACTATAGCAGCATTCAGATTTTGTTCATATTGTTCACCAGCAAATAATTATTAACCTAACACTCCCCCCCCCCCACCCTCAAGGGCAGAAGGGCAGGATACTCATTTCAAAATTAGGGTTAGTGAAGAAAAAAAAGGGACTTGATGTTCAGAAGCATAGACAGACATTCCCACCTGCAATGATTTTATCCTAACACACAAATGGTATTGAAGAAATTTAGCCTTTACTTTACTGCAATGGTGTCCTGCTTTCTGTTGTGACTGTTTGTGTTTGCCATTTTTTTCCAGGGCAAATTGCTAAACCATTGTAAGAAACAAACACTACTGCTTCCTCTCTGGCTAGGCTTCTGGATTTGACTTTTCTAATTCTCTGAAAAGTTTCGACAAAATTAACCTAAAGCATGAATACCATGTTTCCAGAATTCCCCCCAACCCAGTGGCAGATCCAGGATTTCTGAAAAGGGGGGTCCACAGGGGTTGAAATATATCGTATGTGTACAAACATATATACGGGGCCCCAGGACCCCCCTGGATCCGCCCCTGCAACCCGATTACATACTGACATGAAGGTTTCTGATGGTATATATTTAAGTTTTTATAATATCACAGCAGTCATAGGGTTGTTGTTTGGTGAGTGTTTCGTGTAGCAGCCTTTGCTGATTGTGATTAATAGTATTATGGCTCTGTGGATATTTGTTGGATTCTTTTCAAACATATATTTTGTAAATATTTTAAAAGCTTACAAAAAAGATTTTGTTTCTTCGTCTTTTCTCTCGGAAAGAAAAAGATTAATGATTGGAGTTTAGCTGTCTTGTAAATTGTTTGATCTTGTAACCACTGTGTACTCAGGTTTAATGTCTTATGACCTACAAGGAAATTGACCAGGGATGGGTTTAATCCTTGAACTTTAAAATCATTGTGCATAACTCTTGTCCTTGTGCCTTGACCCTTGACCTTTAAGGTCACTGCGCTTGGCCTATGTGGCCACTGTGCTTGACCTGTATCACTACTCTGCTCGACCAATGAAACTGGAGTTGACCTTGACCTTTAAAGGTCACTGTGCTAGGCTTTTGTGGTCATGGTGCTTGGCCTGTATTACAGTCACTACTTTACTCGACCAATGAAACTGGAGTTGACCCATGACCTTTAAGGTCACTGTGATAGGCATTTGGGGCCTGTATTACTGTCACTACTCTATTCGACCAATGGAACTGGAGTTGACCCATGACCTTTAAGGTCACTGTGCTAGGCGTTTGTGGCCTGTATTACTGTCACTACTCTATTCGACCAATGAACTGGAGTTGACCCTTGACCTTTAAGGTTTTGGTGCCTAAATTGAGGGTTGCCAAATTCAGTGCAATTTGAAGAAGGTGAATATGAACCCACCTAATGTATGCACCGTTGCTGTTCTGACAAGGTCTCTCAAACTTCTCGTAAAGCCAGTTTGGGCCAGGCGTGTTGGTAGCGATCGCAACCAGTCAGTTGCAGAAAGAGTGTGTGTACAAGTGAAAAGCCATACGACAGATAGTGTACACATAACAAAGGGAGCACCTGAATAACATAGCATCCAATCGGAATGTCTACATCTCGATACAACATAACAAGGCATGGGCACTTAGGGGGTATAACAATGAAAACACTACAAGGTCACTGTGCTTGGCCTTTGTGGTCACTCTGCTTGGCCTTTGTGGTCACTGTGCTTAGTCTTTGTGGTCACGGGGCTTGGCCTTTGTGGTCACGGTGCTTGGCCTGTATTACTGTCATCACTATGCCTGACGAAGGTCACTGTGCTAGGCCATCACAAATTGTTACTGTAGTAGCAGGAATATAACTCTGGATTGTTGCTCATGCACATGGATTAAAACAACCAGGCAAGCGATTTGAAACACCAGTTGTTTAGGTCCACATTGGCAACCAGGGAACATTGTGGACTCATGGGAAATGTGACTGCAGTCTTTCTTACAATGGTGGACTAGAGAGGCAGGGCCTCAGATTTTGTTACACATGTAGTCACAAAACTCATCATTCCCCCTCCCATCTCTCCACCATCTAGTTGGTTTCCTAGCAGGTCATTATGGATATATCATTTTTTCTGAATATTGTGTATTTTTCCCATTGTGTTCAAAGAACAAACAATTGCTCCAATTTTTGTAAGTGTAACTATATTTGTGTATATTAAGAGCCGGTCTTGTTTTGTCTTTGGATAAGAGTTTGCT
>JAODAF010132242.1:0-10448 GCA_027574765.1 Molpadia intermedia | reverse complement strand
AATACATAAGACAAAGTAGCTTGTAGTCCATGCGTGACGTCATAGACTTGCTTCAAGTCTTCAACTTTTCAAATTTGTAGGTTACAGCACATATCATGTAACATGTACGTACGTTGACTACTATACTGCGCATGCTTCCAGGTCGCTCGGTTTCCGTCGTCTGAATAGTGACACCTTAGCCACAACGTATACAGATAGTTAACATTTAGCAAACATTTATTTTAAAACCGATGGGGTTGATGATTTGTTTACCACGAATTATCAACCAGGATGTTGACGATCACATTTCTAAACATGTTGAATATATATTCGTGTTAAAATTTGGTGATGATAAAACAATTACTAAGCGATTGAGATAAATATTCCACTGCAATAGAGACATGCTTGGAAAGGAGAATCAATGAAATGTGGTACAAGGTATATATTTCACTCTGAAATTATTTACTTTAGAAATCAATTTTAGATTGCTGGTAAAGGCCATTGGTATGTTTATCTCTAATTGGATGTGGAATTGTATTTTGAACTTTTCTGTTCTGTAAATGAGATACCTTTATGTTCGTCTTTATTCGTCTGGTTTTTAATTTTACGCGTCGCTTACTCGTCTCTCTTGGTTGACGATTGAAAGGCGTTTGTTTACTTTTTCAAATCCACGCAAATAGTATCAACCGAATAAATTTTGTTTCTGTGATTGAAATCATAGTAAAGGCGTCAGAGTATAGCTGTCAGAGAAATGCAAAAAACAACATCTCATTCGTGAATATGTCTCCCGTATGTTGACAAAATCCATTCCACGTGATATTATTAAAGGGATATTTTTGTAATCTTTTGTTTAATTTGCTTTAAATGGGTGGGTGGGGTATGCTTGGGGCTGACGTAATTTCATGGAAGCGGGTGGTGGTGGATGGGAAGTAAAACGAATCCGCATGGTGTCGAAGGCTTCCGCGACAGTATACGCTGCGATGCCAGTTACAAATAGCTTTCGGTCATCGCGAAAAATGATTCACAATATTGAGCAAGTACCGTATTTAAAATCATTCTGCTCTTGTGTGTGAAAGTCCATGTGAACGTGTTCATAACGATCGTCTGGTGTTACATACATAACTAATTTTGTGGGATGTTTGCCCTGTGACTCTGGCCTTTATAGACCTTAATTAAATAAATAATAATAATAAATAAAATACTGAAAAATGAAACACAAGTGTCAACAGTGCCATCACACCATACTATGATTGAACACATTAGGATTTTTCTAAAAAAAAAAAAAAACATTCTAAAATTCTACGCCATTTACCTTCCAGTGTCAGTGTCCATGATGGTTTCGGTGACTTAAATTACCATATTTACAAGGAATAAATATTATTTGCTAATAATAATTTTTACCTAATAATGATGATAATATACACAATTAACACATTATTGCATAACTTATACCATTAAAACATTATCTAAAGTTTTGTAGGAAGCCTCTGAACAAAAAAGTTTTCTGAGGATGGATTATGTCTCCTAGTAACTGAGTTATTTTTTTCTATCCCCAAATCCTCTGATATTAATAGTTGGTGCAGCCGTCTTTGTTCCGATGCTGTCGTACCTTTGACTAATTCCTCTTTAAGTATATAGTGTAAGGGTTGTGACGGGTTAGTAAAATGCAAGGTCGTTGAAGGGGGTATGTATACATGGTATCAATTATTACTGCTTGTTAAGCTGTAATAACGACCTAGCTCATTTTAATCAAGTCTCGGGTCACCATTTTTAGTGTGATCATGTGAGAAAGAAGAAGTCACCTTTATATACCAACTGTAACTGAAGCTCGATCCATCCAAAACAACGAAAGTTGTTCAATTCTCCAAAGACCCAGAATAAATCGAGAGTAGTCAGCACTAATTAAGGTTAGGAGTTATGGTTTATGGTTAACTACCCACTAATCATTTCAACTGAAATAAGCAACTGTGATTGGTTGAAAGTACCCTCAATTGCTTATCTGTCCTTAAAAACAAGTACACGTGGCCGGGAGCAGTGCAATATAAATTTGAATACTAATAAATACAAAATATGTTTAAGTCATAATCATTGTTTACACCACATACAATAAAGCACGTGTGTCTCTTAAACAGTCACTTTTGGAACAAAATCAAAGACCACCATTGTTTGATGGAAGATGACTAAGAGCATGTTAAATCATGTTTTAATCACCGGAAACAATTACGCCAAAAGATGACGCTATAAAATGTTTAGTAAAACAAAGGTAAAATACGTTTCTACAAATAAATTCAGTTTTCAAGCAGTATGAAGTTGGGCATTCATCACGAGTAACGAATGAGGTAATAATTATGCTTTCCCAATAAGCTCTACCTTGGACAAATGACCCGGGTTCAGTATTTATTGGCTTCAATATGTTGTCCGTGACGTTGTTACGCGACATATTGGGAACTGATTAACTTCAGTGAACAAGGCTGCGTAAGCGAGATTGACGGTCGCGACGCACTTCAACGGCAAAGTAATACTAAGA
The DNA here is from genome assembly GCA_027574765.1 of Molpadia intermedia. Taxonomy (NCBI): domain Eukaryota; kingdom Metazoa; phylum Echinodermata; class Holothuroidea; order Molpadida; family Molpadiidae; genus Molpadia; species Molpadia intermedia. Next base: position 7,942 of record JAODAF010132242.1, on the reverse strand, counting down.
AGTTATTCTATGGTTATCCGGATGCCGGGAATCAATTCAAACGCTATTTTTATATCTTTCTATCCTCTCCTTTGTAGGAATCAGTAAAAACGTATGACCATTCCGCTTTGGGCATTGTCATCTTATACTCGAACTAATGAAAATATTATATAGCTGTTAAAGTCGTTGCTGTATTCATAATGGGAATGATAACGCTTTCATAGTTTACACTCTTTCAAAGTATAAAAGTTCTACGCCAAGTTACTCAAATTAGGAAATGAAATGTTGCCTAATTCCGCCGCAAGTGGTTCAGATTGATGGTTTTCAATATCATACGTATTAAAGTTGTTATGAAGACACTCATATGTCTGTCAATGTACTTGTGACGTCCGTATGGGTGTGCGTTCTCTGTCTACATACCATGTTAGCAGTCCTAAATAACTTTTAAGCACGTCATGGCATGGCAACAGACCACATTAAAATCTTTTCAGCCACATGTTTTAATATAGGTTTCCAGATAAAATAATATTAGTCGTTTCTCTTCCTCATGTACAATACATGTTTTTGTTTTCGCAGTCCTATGTGCACACGTTCTAATATTTGCCTTCAATTTGTTATTGAGTGAAATATATTATACATTAGACACGAAGGGATTTTAGCTTAAAATAAAATACAAAAACAACACTAAACCTTTAGTAAAATTGAAATATTTATAACTCAGCTTACATTATACTTACATTAAGCTTAAAAACAATGAATGTGTACTTAAATGGTCTGAAGGTCTGTACTGGTCTGATATATTTTAGGTTTGTCTAAAATAATTTACGATAATTTACGATGCTCTAACAGAGTTTGTTTTGGGGGTAAACAATTCACGACAAAATCACTATATATTAGATTATCCAATCGCGTGTCTAATCGCTTATTACCATAAAATAGATATAACAATTCACCACTTAAAATGAAAGGCAACAATATTAAACATCATTATCTCTACCATATATTTATATGTAGTCTCTAATTAATGTCTGGAAAAGACATCAACAAAATGTAAACATTTAAGTACTGGTAGCTGACGCATCCATTATCAACTTTTAATAGTAACTTTTTGATTTTATAATATTATTGGCACAAAAAAAAACACAGAAGTATAGGACTATAACCTAATTTGCCCAGATAAGAGAAAGTGTCTTAGGATAGGAGGTAAATTACTCATGGTGTTTTTTAAACTGATACCTCAACCCCGAGTGGCAATGACCGTAAAGTTAGTCGGCGAAGGTACATGCATTGTACCTGGCCACCTCATAGATATTTGAAACATAACTGATTAATTATTGTTACTAAATTATCGTTACTTAAAGAAAACACATAGCCAAGAAATAAAACAGACATGTATTCATCATTACGTTTACAAGTAGAGTAAAGCAAGCTTCGATTTTCAAGTTTAGTCCTATGAAGTTAGTTGCAACATCGTACTTTTAAAAAAGTTTTTTTTCATTATTGAATATGTTTATAGTATACATCATCCGATTTTGATGAAGACAAAGATAAAACTAGATTGTGTTCAATCAACAGACGAGACATTTAAGGGCATTTGTATGCTCAATAGACCCCCCTTAGGCCTATTGAGTTTGCACTCTATACGCGCATCATTTCTATCGATTACATATATTCCTTAGTGACCGTCAGTATGTTAATGTAATTCCATGGTAGATATCACATTATTCAACAGTCTAAAGGCTTCATCCTCTGGCAAATAATATTGATCCAAATTTGAAGATAGTGCGGCACAACCTTTGCAGGTGTTTTTCCCTTTAGAGCCTATCGCGTGGAACGTGCATAAATTGATACTTATACATATATGCCTAACTTCAAGTAACGGTATTGTCGATTAACGGCAAACCATTTTTACATATGACTGGCTATTATTAATTAAAAATATTAGAGCATTTTATCACTGATGATATTCCAGTAATTTATTAAAGTTCTTCCTTTGATCAGGATCTTTCACAGTGTGCTGTCAATATAACTCAAATGGCTGAACATTGATGACACTTCCGAGGGATCCGTCGAGATTAATTAGTCATTTCCAGAAGTGGTCGTCGAGTGGAGTTAATTTAAACAACGTTCGTTCAAGGGTCACATCCTTGAAAGTATGGAAAAGCTCTCAAAAGCGCTAAATGCAATTTCTTGAAGAGCTTCATTAATGTGCCTATTTCCTGAAGCAAAAGGAATCTTCAGCTGTAGTGATTTGCTCTCAATTAGATGAGAGGACCTTTGACTGAAAAATAAAATAAGTTATAGTCGTAAAAAAGAGTGCTGACGATCTATACTCAATTAAATAGTCGAATCCATGTGGGATGCATTGACGCACCAATGACTTTTATAACCTTTTTACTTTATATTGAAAATTGAAAACACTTATGAGCATCTGATGTTTTTCTATATTTCTTTTTCAAATAGATGGATAATTTCGAATTATGCATTTGGCGTGTTTGACGTCAGACAGCATGGTGTAGCTGGAACAAGGAATAGGGAGGGGTGTTTCAGTCAGACTATAAACAGTCGTTCTAGTTTAGGTTCAATATTTCAGTCACCCACAACTCCAACATGCCTTGCAACGCCACCGACGTAAACTGTAATTTTTCTTACCGTTCTGTAATTTGTCAGCTTTGTCTCGCATACTTAACGTAAGTTAGTAAATGTTTTTATTGTTATACTATATGAACTGATTATTTAGGCAGTTGGTATTTAATATTTAAATAACAGTATAAATCTATGGACATTGATTTTATCATTCATGTGAACACCAATATGCTACAACATTCATGAGGAAGAACGAATGAACAAATTTATAGAAATGGTAAGCAACGCTACGCAGACGATACCAAAAAATGTCATGTTTTTTTACTTTGTATCGACATATCTGTAAACGTACCCGATACACGTAGCCTTACAACGTTTATCAGTAAAAACTGTAAGGTGGTGTACCAATATAACATGTGTTAGCCCAGACACAGTAGTTATTGTAATGTTAGTATTAGAATTAAGGTTGCGTTCAGGTTAGGATTGGAGTTAGTAGGGGTTAGCACGAATTACAATGGTATAATACCTGACAGTTCTTACTGATGCACGGTGTTACACCTTTTACAATAATTGATGTGCAAGCTATGTGTATCACCTGGTAAACGAAATGACTTTCACTACAGAAGGGGGAATACTCATACAATACAATACGATATAGGCCTACAGTTAGCGCCACATATCATTCTATTATTATGTTTACGGTTTGAACAACTCCCACAACTATTACCTCCAGACGCCCTACAAACGATGTATGATTATGATAGACCCACATGGCACATATCATTCCATTATTATTTCGTTTTCGTGTTTACCGCACAGTTGTTATGATTTGGTTTCGGTTTCTTAGTTATCTACTTCCTTTCTTTGATCCGGAACGTCGATTGAAAACAGAGCAATAGAAACACAACAATGACTAATTGGTGTGACATCGGGTGGCCGTTGATCCATTGATAACAATCGGGAGATCCGATTTTATTCGGACAAAGGAATGATTTCAGAACCATGCAAATTTGGCCAAATCGCAAAATATGCTACAAATGCTAAAACGATGTTTTGCTCTGGTCCTCACCATTTATTTTGATGATTTGTAGCTGATAGTTGTATAATATTCATCACATGCGACAACATTTTGGAGAATTACGTTTTGGTAATTTTCTTAATTGGTATTAGGTGAGAACGTCCAAATGGCAACCCTGCATGGTCGCATTTATATATACCGAACCTACTGTTGTCGGTTATACAAACAGTAAAATAAATTAGCGACATCGCTAATTTAGGTAAACAATGATGAGAATTGGCATACTTGAATATCAGGGGATATTACATGTTACACGTTGAGTGTTCTTATCGTATTTATATCGTATTCACAAGCATCCGAAGGCATAACTTCTGTGAAAGTAGTACTTGGCATTTATCATATTCTTTAACAGGGACAACACGTATTTCACATTCCTTGCTAGGAAAAATTCTCACGTGCGATAAACAAAAAAAATACACTTGTCACTTCATAGTGTAATTCTCTCACCAGTGCCTCCATCATCATATTGCTTCAAGTTGTGTTCATTGACACGATTGATATTGCAAATATAACAAACCCAGTGTCCCGTTACAAAATGTGGTCACTCGCTGATTCGGGTAGTTGAATACTATAAATTAAATATGAACTCCAAAACATGTAAGTGAAACCTGACATTTCTTAAAGTAAGGTTTTTATAATGACTCCAAAGCAAGAGTAAAATTTACTTACCTAACAATAATTTATGTTTGGTAGTTAGGTAAGTTTTACTTATGTAACCTATGTAAACATTTTTGTGAGCATAGATAAACACATTTCTCAACCTGATAAACATCTACTCAACGGGAGCTTTTATAATATTACTCAACCGTTGTTTACGGTAGTAGTTTTGAAATAATTCACAGATGACTTATATTTAAAAAGATATATAGTAATATATACCTAATTTTGTCAGTCTACGAAACTTCTTTATACATAAAGAACTTTTTCTTGCCGATAAACTATCTCTTTAACGAAAGTTCCTAACTCTTTACAGCTAATAAATTATTGGTATATAGTATTGCCCCAAACAGCAAATATCCGACGTCACCGCCCAAGGGTCCTTTCAGAAGAACAAAATATGAGGTAAAGCTTATCATGAGATGATTATTAAGTAGAATGATGTTAAACCATCTTAACAACATCTGGAGAGAGAGTCCTATTAATAAATTAGTATAAATTTAATTAATATAAATTTTCAATATAACAAAAACGTTCTTCACATGATATAGTAATGCATATTTTCTGAACCAATATATTATCAAAAGTAATCTTATCTAGGAACTACTATTTAATGTATCTTGAATTTAGGTCAAATTTACACAACAAAAGTAACCTGTATAATTTCCGCTCAATCGAATGCTTATAATTTGAATCGTAAAAAAAAATCGTAAAAAATGCAAAATTTTGTCCCATTAGCCATTACACAACACTTTAACTTGAGTTTAGAGAGTACCGCTTGTATTCTAAGAGTTAATTTATTAAAGCGAGTGCTTTTAAGCTCTCGACGGTATTAATCAGGCATTAACCAAATACAATTCTTGTTTCTTAATAAACCAGCATTTGGTCTAACGTCAGTAGAGTATATTCCGATTGATCAATTAATTGGTGTGATTATTTGCTTATTTTATGAAAACACAATTTACCAGTTTTAGGTTTTTCTTCTTCGATTATTTTGAATTCCATTGTGTTTGTTGATGTGTAATAATATTTATATACAATGGTTAAACGACCATATACAAGTAAACCTATTGTACATGTGATGACGTCATATGTTAAATTCCACTGGGGCGAACAACATTTCCTATGTAGATGAATTCTATGCAGTATCATATAAACACCATACCCGAAAAGTTTTGACAGGCAATTTAATGAGACAAAGGTGTCTAACACGTGTTAATGTTGGTTTTCAGACACATAATAACATAATACAAGATAATGTGCTTGTGTCTGATCTTGGTTTCATTATTTGCCTTACGGCCTTTATGCAATAAATAAATAATGTATCAATTGGGAGATCAGTATACAAGTACTTGAAGATCCGTAAATTCCGCTTCTTTACCCCTTTACATTCGCACAAACGTTCGATGCCGGTCATCAATTTGACAAATGGCGGTGATAACAATTCCATGAATATACACAAAGTAATGCATATTATTGTAGAGTAATATATTTAAACATATAATATGGCAGCTGCAGAGGTACTTGGTAGATGGTATGCAACAACTGAACCAATGTTGCGATAAACAGGTACAACATATATCCACTCTTCCCAAAGCTGATCTTGCTAAATTACTTGTAGTGTTGTTAGTATGTTAGCTACATCATTGACGCCTACACATACATGCCTGAGAAGACCGATTATTTCTTGGATAGAATGAAAAACGTTTTGGTTAATATTAATAATTATGTAATATTAATGAACGCAGTGTCGCTTATATTGGTCCATTAATATAACACAGTTCCACGTGCTGGTACTTAACATATTCACTAAAGATCAAAATAAAGTTAATGCTCAACACCAACAGAAATTATTATCTTTATCTACAGAGGAAGGAACAGGGGTTTAAAATATTTAGAATTTCATTACCTTCATTTTGAACGACAATTATTCTGATTAAGGGTACTACCAACATAACCAAAAAGCCCCCTTCGTATGCTAAGGTGTTCATTGATAAGATTGAAAGAAAAATGCTTTCCTCGTCACACTTTTTTACTATTTTAGATATATTGATGATATATTTCCAACCTATACAGAAGGACACAAAGGTTGCAAGAAAATTTGCCAGTACATCGGCATTAGTCACTAGCCTGAAACGCCTCTTACCCATTACTAGTGATATCAGTGATGTTATTTATATGTTATACTGTAATATATGTCTCAATGACAATTACGTAGGAGAGACTGGCACCTAATTTCGTTTTTGTTTAAAAATCCCTTTTGCGATATTCTCCCAGTTTTTCAGGTGGTCAAGCAGTGTAATCTTTGAGGGCATTCTATTAAAACTATAAGCACTAATTTCTCACCCCGTCTCCAACCAACGTAAGAGTAAGAGATATGCAATGGAGTTTTTGCCTTCAAACACATATTTAATAAATTTAATAGAGACCGCGGACCCCTTAACACGATAAATCAATGCAAAAGTCAGTCTCGCCCTTGTGGCTGACATTGGTTGTATTTCTCCTTTTTAATTTTATTAAGTATTACTCTAACTTTTCTTACGTTTTCTTATGCTTACTGTTATGTTCTCCATGATTGACTGTTTACTCATAGTTATCGTGTCTTAACTATACAATTGAATATTTCTGTTTAGTGTCCTTGGTCGACAGGTGGTGTAAAGCAATGTTATCATTATTGCTGGGGAAGGCTGCAATTAAGGGTAGCTCTAAAATCAAGCAATAAATCTCTTGACAATTTCAGTAGTCCGCATTTATAAATATTATGTGTTTTTACTTTGAGTTCTATAAATATAGATATATATATTCTATATAACAAATTATTAAAGTAAATAAATAAATTATTAGCAGTGCTTGAAAATAAAACATGAATAACAGAATATTTATTAAAACTGTGGAGTGAACATAGATTTGGCAAGGCAAATTACATTTCATTACACATTTTGGGGAAGCATAATTGCAACTACACCGATGTTGTAAATCTTCTAGTGTGTAAACAAATGCCATAGCAACTTTTATGTTAAAGAACACCAATATATGTATGTTGATTTTATACTCATAATTCATAAACCATACATAAAAAATAAGTGTTTTTCCTGTTCTTTCACATTTTAATGAATCAGGCGATGACCTTAAATTTATAATCATCTCGGGAATTTTAAATCCCTTGCCCAGTTGAACTGAAGCTTATTATTACAATTTATAGTCACGTTAATGGCCATAAGGACTTTTCATTCATTGCCGATTACGCTTCCATATGCTTCATCAAAGGCCATTGGTACCTCATTAATATATCAATGAATATTGTGTGACTTAATTAATTATTAAATACATATATTTACCAGGATTTATTGTTTCACCACTGTTACATATGTTCACTGTGTAGTTGGATAATGAAAAACAGAAATACAAAAAGCCGTGAGAAGTGCATGCTTCAAGCACAGTTTTACTCTACTTGTTTTTCTATATATATATATACCGGTATATATATATATATAGAGAGAGAGAGAGAGAAAGAGAAGAAGGATACAGGCGTGTCTGAAATATACACTTTTTAATATAAATGTTTTGCTCTTTTATAATGTCATCTTTGTGGTGTATGTTATTTATTTTTATACTTTATGGAGCATACGTGGAACATTCTTA
>JAODAF010132131.1:0-10450 GCA_027574765.1 Molpadia intermedia | reverse complement strand
AAAACTTTTCGGTTGAGGAAGGAAGACCGTCTTAAAACTGAACCAAACTATGCATCGGAAATATTATATATATATATAATTTTTAGACATTAATAATCGTAGACATAACATATATAGTGGTGATACTTGATCGTCGGCTTGTTATTTATACGCTCATTACTTTATGACAAGGTGTATCAAGTTGAACCGAAAATTAAGAAGTGCTTGGACGTGATCGGTGATTGACTCGCTTTTATTTGCATTTTGGAATTTTGAACTATATATTAATAACCGTGGATTTTAACGGTTTTCTTTCTGAAAAAATGATGGCAATGCTGCTTCTATATGTACTTTATACGCCAATAGATCGCAACTTGCCATTGATTCATCCAGATGAGATAGATTGGTATACTTGATGTTGAACATTGTTCAATCCATCCACGTAATCTAAACTGAATGATAATCCTTTGATATTTACACAGGGAAGCTATTTCTTATTTTACGGAAGGATTTTCCTTAGGGCGAATAGCCAGCGATAAAGTACTTGTCTTTCCTGTCAACATAGTTCCATGACAGCTCTTTAGGCCAAGTGAAGATAAACACTCCCATCCCAGATATATATCAGCGGCATTTAATGATTTATACAACGTTTCAAAAACTGGGGAAAGGTAAGGGAAATGCAGAATTCTACCCAAGGCTTGACATGCTCAAAACACGGCCTTCGATCATGTGATTAAACTTGTCCAGAATGAAAATATATTGAACGCTTGCATAGTCTGCCGTTCAGGCAGGGATTAATATAATACGATTCTTAACATTTAAATTAGCGTATATACAATCTACGTTCATTTCTTTCAAATAAGTAGGAACGACTATAATATAGCTATTTGATCTTTTCATATGGGATTTATTGTCATTGGGAATAGAAGAACTTTGTCGGTTAAATCTGAGTTAGAAGCACCAAGCATAGCGTATCCCTTATATATTCCTTTGTTGCTGAACAATCACTATTTTATTCCTAACATTATCAAAGCGTGACTCTCAAAAAGATATCATATAACCGCAAATAACGGAGCGGCTTGTCAAATTTAAGATTCAAATCTATTTCTAATTTCAATCTATTTTAGCGGATAAATGTGCTTTTTGTGATTAATGAGCGTTTAAATCTTTAATACGGTAGTAAACTCTGATTCCGACTTCCACCTCTTCAACCTGTTAGTCCTCATGATATTATTTAAAGCGACGTTTTACCCGGAGGTTCTCTTGTACAATTTGTGTATCTGGCTAAAGTATCCGTCTTCGAATTATCGCTAAATATTAATATAAAGAGTTTGTTAAAACGATGTTTAACCTGAGTATATATCGCTTGGAAGCAAGTAACAATGTTTGAATAAAAAGTTACGTTTTAAAGTTGCTGTTACTAATTATGGGTAATCTTTCCACGGTGTTTTATACTTTTATACAGTTATAGATACGGTTAGCCCATATCAGCAACTTTGAACACAATTGCTTGCAGTGCTTCCGATTTAGTTATGATATGATGTATTAACGCTCTAATAACAGTTTTAAAAACATCTTGTCCACCTGGAGAACTTCAAATATAACCTAAAGTTTGATGGAAAGATGCCTTAAGATTTGGTAAATAGGTCAGTAGCCGATCAGTTAAAGATACATCATTCGGTCACGTATTTACAGTTTTATATCCTTTTTTAACAAATGTGAGGGTATAACTGATAACTTTTTTATTCCATTGTTGTTAGAATGCACATTGCTTTTTATTCTTCATATATCGAAATTAGACAATGTTGGATACAAAGTGTTCATTTGGATATTTATCGATACACACCGTTTAGCAAAGTATGGTAAAAAGGACTATGGTAAAACTACGTGTTGGATCAAGTTATCATTAGTTAGCCCCTATTTATATAAAGCTTGCCACGATAGAATCGATCAATTGTTATTAATGTTAACAGCGTACTATAGAGCACGTTTCAACTCAGCGGCCTACCACACCCCATAAGCGATTTGTAACTTGACGGCGTCGTATGTGTTTAATGGTAATGAATACTTTAAATATACTTTCTTTTTGTATAATAAAATATCTGTAGCAGAGTAATTAAGATTAATATGGATATTTCACCATTATACGGTGCGAAAATACGAATAAAATAGGTACCCCAACTATGTACTGTGTAAACGCCACAATTTATTACAATTGCAATCTGTATTCAGTCAAGTTCCAATGGTTGCTTTTAATGTGCTTCCGATATTTTATCGATGACTTTTTTGGTCCAATCCAATCTCCTTTAAAATGTTATCATTCTAATTCCGTTCGGCGTCTGTCAAATTTTTAATTTCCCCTTTTGATTGCTCCGGGGACGAATGTTTCTTGTCACATGCATTTGTGCATGCACTCAAGCTACGATGGGATTAAAGGGGCCAGATTCAAGACTTGTTTGATATTTTGAATAATTAAGAGACTGTCGTTTACGACATTAAATCAAATTATACATGTACAAAATTAAGTAGTTAACTGCATGGGCTGACTTATAAAATGTATATACTATCCATGGCGTTAAATCAATTGATTTTAACTTCATAGAATTCTCAAGAGGGTAAGTGGCATGAAGCAATTATAAATAATGAATACGTATACAATGCCGACCAAACTGAGACTCAAACCTACGATTTCTCACTCGATGTAGGCTACATCCACCAATATCAGTATATAGACAACCTGTTCCAATGTTCACTCTGTATATACTATCCATAGAGAAAAATCAATTAATTTTTAACTTTATTGAATCCCCAAGAGGGTATGTGGCATTAAGCAATTATAAAGAAAGAATATGCATATAAAGATGCCGACCAAAATGAGACTCGAACCTACAATTTCTCACTCGATGTAGGCTACATCCACCAACTACAATCCTACCATCAACAAATTTGGCCGCAATGAATGATCACTGTAAAGAGCAGTCGGACTACTCGTTTCTGCAATGGCGCGGAGTCACGCCACGTGATTGATCAAAAGCTATTATATATATAGTATATTAGAGATGGACTGAAGCCACCAATGCTCCAGCTCAACGTACATGTGCTTTAAGCAAATAATCCACGAGGCCGGACTAAGTAACCAGTTGGACAGAGAATCTTATGTGTCAATTCAGCTACAACTGGAGCTTATATCGAACAGAAATATCGAAACGTGATGAAATCAAAATTGGAACATTAGTGTATTTCACATGGTTCTCGTAATCGAAATACTTGGCCACTACGACATAACTTAATAATATGACGTATATGATAATGATATACGTACGGTGAAAAACTGTTAACCAACTAAGACTGGAACCCACGACATTTTTCTTAAGATACAGGTAACCTAATCATATATGTGTCATGTGGCTCGATTGGTAGATTGAGTCTAAGATGGTCCTTTAAATCATCTTATTTTGTATTACAATGTATGTTTGTTATACAGTTCTCTCTCTCAATTACAACAATCTATATTTGGATAGGATTTCAACTACCCATTGGAAATAATATAAACCATATTTTGGTCAGGGGCAAGGGTGTAGCATATATTAAAAGTTATACAAGATTTATATTGTTCAATTTTAAACTACTACGACTGCCGTTGAGACATTGAGACTTTTCATGAAGATGGATTAAAACATATATGAACTGATACAATTATTGTATACTACGTGCCGCAACTAAGGTTTTAAAGGTGGTGTCGATGGACTCGGCACGATGTAGTTTATCGAATCCGCCAGTTGCGTATCAGAATACGCCTACAAAAAAAGTATGGCACAAGTTTACACGTAGGTGACCTAAACATTCAGTTTCCAGAAGGAGAAATGAGTCTCCCTCATATGCACCCATCACAAATCACAAATCATGAGTCCGACTCTGACGGACTAAGTTGTGAATTTTCTTCATGAAAGGACTTGTTTAAGGAAATCTTAAAAATAAACGTATTGTTTGGTATAGTGAAAGTTGTGTTAATTTAAGGGGTCCAATCGCCGCCAGACCAAGAACAAAGTTATTTTATCCGGGAATAATATCTAAATATATTTTACTAGTATTAAAAACATATACCGGTGTATGTTTATAATTGTTATAAACTCGAGGCTAAAATACTCAAGTTTCTCTTCACGTCTATACTTGAAACCTTTTAGTCTCCAAATATTATAATTAAAGGTAATCGAAGCTTCACAGAACCCCAAACGAGATTTTATTTTCAGGAGTTGTGTTCTTCTTACACAGTTGATCTCTTTGAGGTATATTTTTAGCATACCCTACGGGCATCATCACTATCTATACAACATAGATAATACATCTAACAGAAGAGGGGTGATGAAGTCTGGTTTACTTGAATTCGGTCAATGTCAAGTAAATGTAATTCATAATATGTTTATCGCGAATTTATATCCAGTCTAGTGGGATGGTGTAGATTATATTTAGTTTGATGTAATGGCTCAACTGATAATATTTCATCTCATGTGAAAAATATCCCCGTCCGTTCTCATTATAAACATTCGACTCTAGTCAAATGTAATGCAAGATAGATCTCAGTAAGATAATTATCTGATGATATGATGATACACGTAGTATACACGTCAAGCATATTCATGCTCAAAAATAACTTTTCATAGTGATTAACGACTGTGAGGTATGTATGTGAACTGTGGGATATCAGTAATGCATTGTGAATGTATAATTAATTTGACTTATAATGAAATTGTTGAAAGGATATAATGTCTGTGAGCGATTACGCGTCATGTTAGCAGTATAACTTCGTAGTGTGGTATACTCTACATTGTACGCATATTCCATGATGAGTTTTCTTTGATCACAGGCGTAGCTGGAAACTAGAAGATGTAGTTAACGTTCTATATCAATGACTCATGTCTATTTTCTATTTTAGTGTCATTATTCTTCTGTGTCATCGGCAGTATTAAATTAAACAGTAATTGTTCACGCGAAGATCAAAACTAAAGTACTTCCCGGGTGCTTAGTAGGCCGACAAGGAAGGCATCCGCAATTGCTATGAGGTCTTCAACAGCATACGGATGGCGTTTTGAGCCATGCTATTTCAATAATTCGATCGACCATCGATCCAATTTTGCTCTCGAAATAGTAAAAGTTAATAAAAGCCAGGTAAATATTTGTTCATCTTATTTATTCAAGAAGGCGTATTAATATTATTACATTATATACAAATATATATAGGCTAAAGGTATAAATATTTAAACTCATATACAATACTATATATATTTATCATATACAAAAGAATAGATACATATTTCGATAGGAGTCATGTCAGTCACAACCATAGTACCTCACAAGAGAAACAAATTCTAAGAATAAACTGAGAAGTAAAATAAGAGTAAAAAGTGCAAAAAGTGCAAAGTGAAATAAGGAATAGGGTTAAAACAGATTTTAGTGTTAAATAAAAAAAGGTGTGGATAGTTGAATAAAACTGTTGTGGAATAACTGTCCTTTTAATTGTTTCGAGTTTCTTCCCCGGTTTAGGGGATAATTCAATTAATGTAAGTGACCAACATTATTATGTTGTCGCTTTTCATTTCCTTCATTTTAAACTGTAAATAATTGTATTTTCTCTTTGTTTGTTTTCAATTGTTTGTTATTCCATAAAGATGAGAAGTAATTACAGTATATCATAAGGTGCATTCCTGCTTGTAAGTCGTTTTAGTAGTAACATTTTGCACTATAATGTAAAAGTCATTATTATTGCTTCGATCAAAACATAAAGAAGTTGCATTCTCAACAAGGCGTTTGCAGATTAACATATGAGCTACACATATAGTATACACCGTTAAATACTTTCTTCGACTAGGTTTATTTCTCCGACAGGCGAGCATGAAGTTAAACAATATATATAAAACAAAATATTACACTCATGTTGGTGGTTTGTTTGTTTGTGTGTGTGTGTTGCTTGTAATCACGTTGATGAGCAAATCTACCCTATCTTGTGTGTTCATGCTATGAATGATGCAAAATAGTTCATGATTGGTACATAAGCATGTACTCCATTATTAATAAAATTATTAATATTCATGTGTGAGCTGTTTATCATAATAAATAACGTGTAATCATGGCTTTTGAAACCCGAGAAGAATTTATATTAAAAGCCGATAATATGTATGTATGCGTACAAACTAATTAATTGATTAGAATAATGTTATATATGAGCAGTATAAAGAAGTTCTAGTAGATACATTTATCGTGTTCGAAATCATAATTAATGGCAAATATAATATGTTTTGATTTAATGATTTTCCGTCACTAATGGGTCCCATGACGTCACTAAAAGGGCAGGAACGGCTTATTCAAGTTTCATTCACATTGTCCTTTACACGGTATAGTGTGAGTATTACAAATCTACACACATACACGCACATACACACACACAATTGTGATATAGTATATTAATATCAATATAAACTTGATATTTGTTAGTGTATAGTGGAAAATATCTGATATTCCTCACGTGCCTTGTAAAAAAAATAAGGATTTGTTTGTCTTTCAAGATGTTTTATAATGATTGCGATGTTGAACGAGATCTAGAATAAAGTAAAACAGGTTTCTTTCTTTCCGTCAACAATCGCCAAGAAATATAAATATATTGTCATGCCGTCGTATAGTATCACGTAATCTAATCATTTGACGTTATTTATCAAGAATGAAATTGAAATTTCCTCCTCGAAGACAAGGACATAAATTCTTAGATGAAACACATCATTGGTTGCCACTATTCTTGTCTGCTTTAACCCAGGCCTAATAAAGCTCTCCTTTACGAGAAAAGGACAAAATACGAGTGGTTCGAATTTGAACGGATTAGGCAGTAACTCATAGTCTATAGAAATAAACATGTGAAGAGTAATGAAGAACCCTAATGAGGAAATTTTACAAGGAACATTTTATCGCCAAAAAGCTTAAAATAGATCTTACAAATGTCTCGTAAATATGCCTACTATCAGATAGTAAAACACGAATAAGTTGGTGTCTATCAAAGGCACCTTCATGCATTTGTCGACCATGAGAGGAACACATATATGTTAAACAATGATTCAATAACATAACACATGTATCATATGTGTTAGACATAACCCAATACATAACTAAAGTCATTGAAGTTTTTAAACTTATTTCTCTTGACAAAACTCCAACAATCATATCTTAATGATGGTTT
Organism: Molpadia intermedia; assembly: GCA_027574765.1. Taxonomy (NCBI): domain Eukaryota; kingdom Metazoa; phylum Echinodermata; class Holothuroidea; order Molpadida; family Molpadiidae; genus Molpadia; species Molpadia intermedia. The sequence continues at coordinate 3,249 of JAODAF010132131.1, read as the reverse complement.
GTGACGCTACCGTAATCTGGCAAACCCTCCATGTGACGTGCTGTTTTGTTTTACAATGTAAGTGACGTTATTGAAATGTAAATCAACAGAACACTGATACCCGTGAAGTAAAATTAACATTTTAATTATCATAAATTTTCTAAGAAATATAATTTTAAGATATTAGAATAATTGTAATAGTAATAGCCTATATATTAACCAGCTGTTATATAATGGGGACGTCACAGTTTTCAGATAATGTGAAAACAATTTAGCAGAAAAACGGTACTGAACAGTATGTACTTTAAACGATATTAGATGCGTTTTTACATTTTAAATAGCATTGTATTCAAAACGAAAAGATACGTTATTGCGGAGTGCAAAGTATGTCATAAATGTCCAAGTTTGTATCAGCATACCGAGATTCATATGAGCATGATTATTTGTTATATAACGATGCCAATTTTTATTATAAACATGTTTATGCCGATATAAATTTAGACATTTCTGAAGCATTTCCCACTCTGTATATACGTAATCACTATATTGTGAGGGGCACCAAACCGTATTGTATTCTTTGTGGAAATGTGTGATTATAGCATGCTGTCATCTGCGAGTTTGACATGCCGCTTTTTATTGATAATCTGACATGGCTGTCATTCGGAGAAGTAAACAGGACGTGTCGGACAAGATGTAAACGCAACCAACCATGGCCCACATATCAAGTTAGAAGAAACACGTTGAAAGATCTTTGATGATGCTTGCTTCTGTCTATAAACATTATATAGCTGTTGGTTCGTCTCGTGAACATTTGTATCAATACTTATAAGAATATGATATACGTTGTTAGAATGTAGTGGAATTGGGTTAACATTATTTTTAATATAGGGTTATAATAGTATATGGTTATTATTCATGGGAAAGGTTTATCACACACCTGCAATAGAAGGAAAACGACAACATTAAATGTTTTAGTATTTACCTTTGTTAACTTTTAAAACACCTATGTTTTTCCACCCCATTCATTTGGTAAACGGATGCCAAGCCCACGACATGCATCGTACGACAATGACAAACATGTGACTGGAATCTAAACGTAAATGAACGATATTGTTTAATGAATCATCAATATACATTAGTTTATCTACCTGCTTAAGCCTACTGAATATATCTATATTTAGATAAATATCTGAATATATGCAACTATATGCAAGATAAATATGATTCGGTTGCAGACGATGTTGGCGGCAAATCGATGCATATGTGATTTAGAGCGCAAACGACTTCGGTTCGCTGATTACTTTGGAGTATTACATTTCGGATGATGGAATCTTCGTTTTCACATAAATTCCCTGTACCCCAGACATACAAATAAATCACGATATCCATCGTAGTATATAGCTTAGTACTAAGGTCATTTACGTAATTAGGTTTGTAACGTTCCTTTTAGACTCGTGATTCAACACCAACTTTGGGTTCTTTCCCTAAACTTGTGTTTGTTTGGACGTAGTTAAATTATGGTTTCGTAAGTGTGTATATTTGTTATGTTTCAGTGACGTATGTAAAGGGGGTTCGCACATGCTCTCAACACTCTGACAACTTAAATTTGTATATAAAAAAAATAGAAAAAGGAACATATCGGAAATAATAATATTTGTCTCTAAACAACAATCCGTAGTATTATCTCATTTGCATATGCATGCTGAAGATATCACCGAAACATCACATGACTTGGCTACGCAGGAGCGTACCTTTAATATTTGTATTATCTGACAAAATTGATGAAATTATTATCGGAAGCAACCAAAATGTGTTAATTTACATCCAAGGCCCTGATAGTATTTTACCTATTTTCATAAAACATTTTATTATACACAAATGTCGAGATCAGAATGAATTATCAGGTGATAATTTGATCACCGAGAAATTAAAAGTGAATAATAAAGTTTTATATTTACTCTCGATAGACTCACCGTGTTTACTTAAAATGTATCCTTAATGGATGTCATTGACAGAAAGCGTAGGTGTAATAGATACCCCATGATGTGAACATGCTGGACATGTGTGATACCCATCCTGGTTAGCATAAGGTGTAATGTTTAATGTAGGTGTAATATCTTACCTTTGTAGATGTTAAGTCACCACTCTAAGGTGCATACTTTAGGTACCATTTAAATCGCTGAATTTACACTGAATAACATGAACACGTCAACACATGAATCAGGATAGCGTAAAATGTATGGTGATACACAAAATCCAAACATTAATAAAACGTGAATATGTTATTTTTATGGTTACATTTCGCCAATAATGACACAACGGTCAACTCGTGTCCTGACTACAACACCTGTGTAAAACCGAAGCCCGGAGCCACTGCCCAAATTGGCTGGAGCGAAGGACAAAAAACTGATCCTCTTCTCAACCGAGTCCTATTCCAAGGCAGTTCATGAATATCGTATAAGACATTGAATTCTCTATAATCAGTGAGAAACCTCGTATTAGAACACATCCATATTCTTAAAGTTACTGTTTTGAAAATATTTCATATGAAAGTACTTAAACTTGTATAGTCACCATGCTATGTAATTGGTAGTATAACACCTAACATGTCTAAAAAATAATAAATTATAGCACATTAGTCATGACAATGACAATAGCAGTAAAGTGTATCTAATAAATGTGTTGCAACATTCTAATTGGATATATTATGTCTACAGAAAAAAACACTGACACATGTGAATATCATGGTAGCACTTCGGATGATATGCATTAATTAATGCTCATATTTACACTTCAGTTTATTTCAATGTCAACAATGACATATTAAATTAACTATATTCCTATTCCTATGGGTTATAATAATTATACACCGCCGATTAGGAGAATAGTTAAAAGCCAGCAAAAATGCCGAGTATTTACATGTTGCTCTAAGCTCTAGCTGCACATCCCTTCTTTCGCAGCCAGTGCACATATACATTGCAATTAAGCCAGAATTAATGTTACGAACAAAATATAATATTGTTCGGAAGCATTCTACATAAGAAAAAACATATGCGCTCCGATAACGCATGCCAAGCTTTCGAGTACCAAATTTCAAAAAAATACCCCATGACTTTGAACATAGCAAAGAAAATATTAGAAGATTAATCAGAGAAAATTCATGTTCATCGTACATGATTGATGTTATTTATTGCTGCTCCACGGTCATGTTACAGTAAAAGTAATTTGCTTCTGAGGGAATCCGAGGGATGTTGATGAAACTGGAACCGA